>PVJX010050986.1:0-10468 GCA_004027295.1 Dolichotis patagonum | reverse complement strand
GTCTGTATTTTCATTGACTTGTAAATATTGTTTAATTTCTTCTTTAATTTCCTCTGTGACCCACTGATTGCTCAAGAGTGTATTATTCAGTTTCCATGTGTTTGTAAGTTTTTTGCAATTTCTTTTATCATTAATTTCTCTTTTCACAGCACTATGATCCGATAACATGCATGGGATAATTTCAATTCTTTTGCATTTACTTAAATATGTTCTGTGGTCTAGTATATGGTCTATTTTAGAGAATGTCCCATGTACTGCAGAGAAGAATGTATATTCTGATGTTGTTGCATGTAACACTCTATATAGGTCTATCAATTCAATTAGTTCATGGGTATGATTGAGTTCTGTTATTTCTTTGCAGATTTTTTGTCTAGTTGATCTGTCCCTTTGGGTCAATGGCGTGTTAATGTCTCCTATCATAATGGTGTTATTGTTTATTTGTTTTTTCATTTCTGTTAGTATTTGCTTTATATAGCTGGGTGCTCTGGAATTTGGTGCATACATATTTAAGATTGTTATGCCTTCCTCTTGAATTTTTTTCCCTATCTAGTATGTAGTGACCTTCTTTATCTCTTTGGATCATTCTTGGTTTGAAATTCACATTATCTGCAAAAAGGATGGCTACTCCTGCTTTTTTTTTGTTTCCTGTTGCATGAAGTATTGATTTCCATCCTTTGACTTTCAGTCCATTAGTGTCCTTTTGGGTTAGATGGGTTTCTTGTAGACAGCATATGGTTGGATGATGTTTCTTGATCCATTCTGCCAGTCTGTTTCTTTTGATTGGTGAGTTGAGGCCATTTACATTAATGGTTGTAACTGTTATATATTGGTTTATTGTTGACATGTTATCTTTCTGCTGTTGTGTCTTTAGCTTTCCATTCTTTTTAATTGTCTGCCTTGGTTGGTGGTTTTCTCCCGTGTGTATCTAGAATGTCTTTCAGTATTCTTTGTAGGGTTGGTTTGGTGTTCATGAAGTTCTTCAGCTGTTCTTTGTCATGGAAGTATCTTATTTATCCATCCATTTTGAAGGACAGTTTTGCAGGGTATGTCAGTCTGGGTTGGAAGTGGTTTTCCTTTAGGATCTGAAATACTTCACTCCATGCTCTTCTTGATTTCATTGTTTGTGTTGAGAATTCTGCTGTGATTCTGATAGGTTTTCCTTTATAGGTGATCTCTCTTTTCTCTCTAACAGTTTTTAGTTTTATGTTCTTATGGTGGATTTCCAGGATGGTGATTATTATGTGTCTGGGTGAAGTTTTATTTTGGTTATGGCTATTTAGAATTCTATATGCTTCACTACTCCAAATGTCAGTTTCCATTCTCATGTTTGGGAAGTTTTCAGCTATCACTTCTGCAAATATCCTCTTGATATCATTTGGGCTCTCCCCTTCCTTTTCATTCATCCCTTTTAGTCTTATGTTAATTTTCTTGCATCATTTTGCAGGTGTTGTATTGTTATTTCCTGATCTTTGTTATTTTTAAAAGATCTTTCCTTTCCTGTTCACTGGCTGCAATCTTATCCTCGAGGTCTGAAATTCTATCTTCACTTTCATTGAGTTGATTTTGGCAGCTTTCAATAGCATTCTGGATTTCCTGTATATCTCTTTGAATCTGCTTTATGTAATCTGTTTGTTTCTTATGTTGTTCATTTAGAGCTTCTATCTATTTGTTTTGTTCCTCTAATTTTTTAGCCTGTCTTCACTAGATGTGTTCACTATTTCTTTCACTGTTTTTATCAATTCTTCTTTTACCTTGGGAAGTATTTCTGATTTGAATTTCTCCATAGCTTTCCCTAGTTGCATATTTATTTAATTTGGTATCATTTCAGACATTTCAGGGTTTTTTGCCTCTTTTTTCTTCTATGTGCATGGCTTCTAAGCTTTCTTGGTGAGGGCTGGATCTTTGAGCCTGCCTTTTGTTCTTTCCTTTTGTCATTTTTCTATATTTTCTTGCTTTGAGCGGTGTTCCAAAGCTTCCTCTGCATGTGTGGCGGATTACCTCTTGCACTCTCAGTTCCTGGAGCAGCCATGGCTCCCCCACAGGCTCTTGGCTCCCTCGCAGGGTCCTAACTCCCCTCTGCAGACTCTTGGCTCCCTAAGTTGTAAGGCAGAAGCTGGGCGTGGTCAACTAGGAGCCCGTGGAATCTCGGACATGCCGGGCCACCGTCCTTTGTCCCAGGCATGTCTCCATGAGGTTCCCTGCAGGTGAAGAGTGGGCCTACAGGTCCCAAACAATCAGGCCGAGATGCTGGTTTCCTCAAAGTTCCTGGTCCCAAACAAACCTGGCCGAGATGCCGATCTCCGGGAAGTTCCCTGTGGGTGAAGGGTGGGCCTACCAGTCCAAAACAGTCAGGCCGAGATGCCAGTCTCTTCAAAGTTCCCAATCCAAACAATGCAGGCCAATCTGCTGGTCTCTGGGAGGTTCCCAGTCCCAAACAGTCAGGCCAAGATGCTGGTCTCCATAAAGTTCCTAATGCAAACAGCCCAGGCCGAGCTACTGGTCTCTGGGAGATTCCCTGTGGGTAAAGGGTGGGACTATGTGTCCCAAACAGACCTGGCCGAGATGCCAGTCTCTGGGAAGTTCCCTGCAGGTGAAGGGCAAGCCTACCGTTCCCAAAGAGTCAGGCTGAGATGCTGGTCACCACAAAGTTCCTAATCCAAACCAATTTTCTAATATTCTTTAGAAATTTGGCCTCTTTATTTTTAAATTATATTGGTTTATAGTCTTCTGTTTTGTGATGTATTTGTTTGGTTTCATTGTAAAAATTCTGTTTGCTTATTAAATGAGTTTGAAGCTTTTTCATTTTTTTGTGCTCTCTAAAAATATTTAGATGAAATGAAAATTATATATTGCTTGAACTCTTAATAAAATTCATCTCATGTATTTTGAGGAATGGGTATATTTGTGAAATCCAATTCATTTTCATCTCTTGTTATTGTATTATTCTGATTGTCATCTTTTTAGCCCATTTTAATAATCAATATTTTCCCCAGATAGTTGCCAATTAGTTTGGAGTGTCTCAATCTCAACAATACTGATATTTTGGGCTGGATGGTTTTTGCCTGTGGCAGTCTGTTCTGTGCACTGTAGGATGTGTAACTTAGCTTCAACCAGACACATATCAGTAACAATCTCTTCCCACCTTCATCTGAGACAAGCACAATGTCTCCTTATATCGTAAAATATCTTGAGGTCAACATTTACCAACATAAAGTTGTACAACATAAAGTTAACTTTCAAGCCTCATAGAAATATGAATCATGTTTCCTTTGATGTACTTTACTTGTACCTTCTCTTTTCTTATAAGATGAAAGTGTCAAGAAACTTATCTCCTTTATTAGTCTTTTTCCAGGACAGATCTTAGTTCTAACTGACAAATTATACTTTTACTTTTGTATTCTGTGTGACCTAAAAACTAAAAGTTTTTAAAAATCATTTTATTACAAAAATAGTATGTTGCTGCATATGGTGATATGTGCCAATAATTCCTTCACTATAAGAGGCTGAGTCAGGAGGATTGAAAATGTGAACCCAGCCTGGGCTCACATTAATGATTTAGAAAGACCCTGTCTCAAAACTGTAAAATGCGGGGGATATAAGGACCTTGTTACAACGCAACGATACAATAAGAACGCAAAATACAATAAACTTTAGCACCTAGCAACAAAAACTATTAACTCAGCTAATCTTGTTTCTTTCATCAATACTATACCTGCTTCTTCTTCATATTATTCTTAAATAAATTCTAGATTTAGTAGCTTTTCATCCACAAATACTATGTACTTATAAAAGATCAGACAATTTTATTAAATATGACAAATTACCATTGCTATAGCTAAAATGCAATTTCTTAATATAATAAAATATCTTTTCTTAAATTTGTGGGTGCATGTGTGTGTGCATTTATGTGTGTGTGACAGAGAGAGAGAGACAACAGAGACTGAGACAAATAGATTTATAGTTTTTTGAATCAGGACCAAATATGCTCCATGCATTGAATTTCATTGATATATGTTTTAGGTCTTTAAGTTTCTTTCAAATCCTAGATTTACTCTGTTATCTCTACATTTCTCTTGCACTTTGTTGGTGAAATTAGGTTATTTTTCCTGAAGAGTTTTGACTTTGTTGATTGCATTCCCTCTGTGTCATTTAATGTATTATTTGTCTTTTATATTTCCTATAAATTGGTGCTTTACTTTGAAGGCTTAATCAGATTCAAATTGAATTTTCTTGGCTAGATTGCTCATAGGTTTTGTGACATACTATTATCAGAAGGCCCATAATGTTTGCTGTATTTCAATAGCTATATCACTTAATTCATTAAGAATTGCAAAATAATATTACATCATTCCATATTAATTTATTGGCTGTTATTTTATATATATATATATATATATATATATATATATATATAAACTTACCTTCATATGCTATTTGGTACCTAGTGACACAGTTTTTATAGGACAGGCAGGATAAACTCATTCTTTGTCATTTGTTGTTTTTCAAAATAATGAATTTGTTCTCTATCCCCTTTGAAATGTAATAATTTTTGCAGTATTATAAACACGTGCATTTAAACATTAAGGCATTTCAATCCATTGCAGCTATTCTTCTTACTGATGCTCACACTGTGTAATCTGGCCAGTGAGAGCACCTGGAAACTGGCTCTTGTGTTCTATTTACACAACTCTAAGTGGTTTGTAATAACTTCTTTGGTTTGTAATAACTTCTTTGTTTTGTAAGAATGCAAGATGGTGAAAGTTCTGTTTGTATATTTCTAATTCCAGACTAAAAGTCAAACATTTCTCTAAAGAACCCTTATTCCTTTTAAAGTAAAATAGTACTTAGAAACAAAAATATGAGCCTTGAATATCATGATTCTTCCAATTTGTTGTAGTTTGTATCTGGAATGTCCCCCAAATGCCATGCCCTGGAATCTTTGTTGCAAGCTGTTGGGCTTTTTAAAATTGAGTGAAGGCATTAATTTTATCACTAGATTAATCTACCAGCAGATTCATAATTTGAGAGCATTAGGGAGATGATGAAAATTTAGGAGGAGAAGCCCAATTGGACGAACAAGTCTCTAGGCATATGGATTAGAAGACTATATCTTGTTCCTTGTTCCCTGAGCCCTCCTCTCAACTCTCTTGCTATCTCTCTCTGTGCAGCCTGACCACCAGGAAGTCAGCAATTTTCCTCTACTATGTTCCTTTGCCATGACATTTCTGGCTCACCACAGCCAGATATCCATGGACTGAAACCTCTGAAACTGTGAGTCCAATAAATCTTTCCTCCACTAAGTTTACTTTCCTAGATATTTGGTGATAGCAACAAAAACTTGTAACATAATTCAAATTCACAAGTTCAGGATTTTCATTTAACTTCAACAATCTATCATTCCTTTTTCACACAGCTAAAATTATGTTTCTTGGGATAATATCATTATCATTCATTTTATTTATCTTATAGTGTACACACATTAGTTTCAGAATAATGATGCCAGAGCTATACCACTAAAATACGATTACTATAAAGAGTTTAAGATTATTTTAAAGATTGTATACTGTTAGAATATACAATAATGTTGCTGTCTTTGAAAGTCACTCTCTGAGTGATTTTATGAGTGTCTAGATATACAGGTCCATTTATTTCATTTTGCTTTTGGTATTTATTTCTTAAATAACAATTTTGAAATTATGTAATATATTTACATGTTTTCAAGGTAAATCTATAGAACAAGGTATGAACTGGGTATGGTGGTACATGCCTGTAATCTTAGCACTTGGAAAGTTGAGGCAGAAGGGTCACCTCGAGTTCACCAATTAGATTATTCCATCTTTTACTGTTGCTTTTTTTGAGTCCTTTTCTCCATATTAATCCTTTGATGAAAGAGTAGCTGGCAAAGATTTTATCCCATTCTATAAATTGCCTTTTTATTTGATACTTCTTTCTTTGTTTGCAGAAGTTTATGAATTTGATGCCATCATGTGTGTCAGTTTTTGCTTTTATTTTCTGAGCTATTGAGGTCCTATTCAGGAAGTTGTTAACTATGCCTATATTTTTGAAGTGTTTCTCCTCTGTTTTCCTCTAGCAGTTTCAAAGTATCAGGTTTTACCTTTAGTTCTTTGATCCATTTTCTACAGAGTGAGAGATAGAAATCCTTCATATGGATATTGTTTTCAATAATGCTTCAACAAATAGCCTGGGGCATATCTCTAATGTATTCTGATATTCTGATTTTTAATTAAAGAATTAAATCTGTTTAAATGCATTGTGATTGTAATATCAGGACAACTGTTTTCATCATCTTATTTTGCATTTTCATTTTATCATTTTGTTGTTGCTGTTTTCCTTCTATTGGATTGCTTAAGCTTTCTGTATGTCTTTTTGTTCTCAGTGCTGACTTAGAAACTACAGTTTGAATTTCTGATTTTGGGTAGTTGCCTATAGTTTTTTAAGTATACAGGTAAGTTTAAAATGTATTAGTACATATAAAACAATGTAGAATTTCTATACAGTGTTTGTAACATGATTTATTGACTCATTGAATAATCTGTTCTTTGTCAGGTAATTATTGTTGCCTGGAATTTCAGTTCCATCATTAACTTTAGTTTTGCTCTTCTTGAATTGATATAATGAAGTATTCATATGGTTCAAGCAACACGAAAGAAAATAAAAAATGAAAAGTTTTACCCCTATCTTCTACCATCTTTCCCATTTAATATGGCCTTGCTTATAAATATGCATTATAATTTTGGAGGTTGAGTGCCAACTTTTGTAGTTAAATTCTGCACTTATCTTTTTATAAAGCAGGACAAATATCTTTGGAAGTCTTGATAATTTTTCTGTCATTTGCATCTTCATGAGGTTTGCTCATCTTTATGTTGGGTTGCGGATCCTTTATATTGAATTGTAGGCTTTCATTCATGGCATTTGGATCTTGAGTCACATTAGGAAGACTTTCCCTAAAGCTCAAGAGTTAGGAAGCAAGGAATTTTCCCATCTTTTTTTCTAGTGCCCTTTATTATTTAATTTTTATATAAAAACTATTGATTTATAATTTATCTTGATATACAGTGTTAAATCCTGTTTTATTTTTTTCACATTGCTAACTTCATTTGGGAAAATGTATTTACTGAATTATCTATTTTTCTGCACTGACTTAAGATGCCATTTTATGATATTCTTTTTTTTTTTTTATTTTTGGTACCGAGGATTGAGCTCATAACCATGTGCTTGCCAGGCAGGCACTTATGCAGCTGAGCTAAATCTCCAGTCCCCATTTTATGATATTCTAAATTTCATTAGTATCTATTCCTTATGAAATCTCTGCTCTGCTTAATTAATCTATATATCTACTTGTATGTTTTCAATTATCAACCTTTGAAAACACTTTAATATCTTACAGATCCTTCCTCTAATATTCTTCCTATTCAGTAACCTTAATTTTATTTATTTTTCATATGAAATTAAAATCAACTTATCTAATTAAAATTAATTCTATTGATTTTTATTGAGATAATTTTAAATTTATAAATTACTACATTGTATAGGATAGTAATAAATTCCAGAAAAATAGGCCACTGTATACAGTAATGGTTTGTTGGAACTACATTATAGTGAATATACTTAATAAATATGCTTAGTCTTCATTGCCAGCACATATGGTTCAATGTACTGTGTAAAGTTTCAAAGAATGCAGTATATTAATGGAGCATTCTCAGCAAAACTTGCATGTACACCATTGATCAATAGCCTTAAAAGTTTTGTCTGATTTTCTTTCTGTGAATCCAAAATTATTCCAAAATAGAAAGCTTATTTTTTTTTAAAAAAAAGAAAGCTTATTTTTTTTTTTAAAATTGTTTCTAGACTTTAGGGTCATTCTGTATATAATTATGTGTTTTTCCCTCTCACTAGACTGTAAGCACTGTCAGGGTACAGCCCATTCAGCACTAACTCTGTACCCAATAGTAGTTGTGGAAATTCTTAAGATGCTGAAGAAAAACTAGAAAGACAATGAGATGTTTTGGTGTCTTCCCATTACCAAGTTGTAGTCTTCCTTACTTTATATAACATGCTAATAAACCTAATAAACCTAATAAACCTAATATGTTACTAATAAACATTTTTGCTGTCACCTATCTTTCATTCAGGCAGACTTAAAAAATATTCATGCTAAGCATTTAGCTCAGTGCTAGAGCCCTTGACTAGCATGCATGAGGGTCTGAGTTTGATCCCCATTACCACAAAAAGGGAAACTGCCTGGAAAGGCTGCTCTTATCCACTTGCTACCTTTCATACATTTAAAAATATTCTTTCTCCTTTACCTAAAGACTTTGGCACAGAAGCTTTGGAGAAGTTAATTTGTAGATTTAGAATCAGGAAGAAGAGTTGTAGTCTACAATCTCACATCCTGGCTTTGTAACGTTGGGTAAATTATCTAACCTACTTGAGCCTGTTTTTCCATTCCCCAAGTTATCAACACTAAACAAGAAACTATATGTAATATACTGTGAAGTCTAAGGTGCAAGGCTACTTTCTGTATTTTTTGTGAGCATATGATTTTTTACTGCTAGTCTTGCTCTTCTCCAGAGTTCCCTATGTGAATGGCATAGTTTTTTACCTACTCGCCAAAACTAGAACCTGAGTCATCTTTTGCTCCTTTTCTAACACTTTTCTTACATGTCAAAATTATCAAATCGTACACAATCTATTTAGAAATATTCATCTTGTCCATAGTCATATTTTTGCCTTGTCTTGCTTTGCCTTCCTTTCTTTTTCAGAATTGGAAATTGAACCCAGGGCCTTGTGAATGTAGGCAAGCATTCTAAGTTAACTACCCTTTCCTCTTGATAACCTGATTGCTGCCTGTTTCTTGCCATATTATGTTATTGGCCTCTCAGCATGTATGTCTGCCTTCAAATTTTTTCCTCATTTGTTAGACTGCTACTAAATTGATCTTTTAACACATATCAAGTTGTGTTACTCTCTCATTTGGGTTACCTCCTACCTGATTTTCCTGATTCTATTTTGTATAGGTCAACTTTTCCATCCCTGGGGCAAGATATCTGACATATACAGCTTAAAAGTGGAGAGATTTATTTGTATCATGATTTTAGAGTTTTAGTCCACTGTCGGTTGGCTCCAAGGCAGAAATGGCATGGTGGAAGGACAAAACTTCTTACTTTATGGTGATTGTAAGCAGAAAACAGGGAAGAGCAAGAGTAAGGGATATATCCTCCAAAAGCACACCCCCTGTAACCCATCTTCAAACAGTACATTTAGCTGTGACATCAGTGGATCAACCCACTGATGTATATAATGCTCCCATTCACTAAAAAGCCCTCTAAGATATTCTTATCCAGTCAAGTTGAAAATTAAGATTAATTGGCACATATTCTTATCCCTTTACTACCAAACCATTTTTCTGTACAGTAGCTAGAGTAATAATACATTAAACTATTTCACATTAAAACATTAAATGATACATAACTTTCTCTTCTCAAAATGTTGCACTTTTTGGGAGGAAGAATAAAAGCCACAAGTATTATAATACCTTATACTATACCATTGGCTTCATTATTCTTTTATTTTCTAACCTAACCTTCTCATGTTCCATCTCTCATAGAGTTTGCTTCAAAATTAATGAACTTGTCATTTCTTTAACATGCTAACCATGCTTGTGTATTGCGACTTTTCTAACTCTTCCCTCTGTTGGAATACTATTTCCAGATATTTACTTGACTAACTTTCTTAACTACTTTCAACTTCTCAATGAGTGTAACCAAATCATATTATTTAATATTGTCCAACTGCCTTCTCTGGGCATTTTTCATCTCCATTAGAATTTTCTTCATTCTTCCCAGCACTTATGATCTTATAACATATGATATTTACTTATTTACTTGTAATTGTGTTCCTCTCTATATAATATATAAGCCCCAAATGGGGTCTTTTATATTCAGTGGTATATCAAAAGTGTCTACCTGGAATAGTACATATGAGACTTTCAAGAAATATTTGTTATGTAAAAAGATTTAGTTTGGAATAGAATAAGATGGTGGCTGATTAAGATCTTCTGGTTGTCATATTCCCACAGACATACCAAATGTGTGTGCACAGCTGTATATGCATCAAGCTAGCTTCACAAGAGCCAAGGGAACCAAGTGAAAGGCCACAGTGTCTTCTTTTAGCTTAAAAAAGCAAAAGAGTCATTGGAGAAGGCAAAGAGGAAGGAGTTGACCATATCACCTAACCCCCTACCTCACGCAGCATGGAGAGAGATACCTCCTGCTTTCAGAGCAGAGAGAGATTTAAATTGTAGCATTAGACTTAAAACTAGTACCAGAAAATCCTGCTACTGGGCAGAGCTCCAGGAACCCTATCATCAGGAAAATACCCATGGATTGAGTGTCTGGAATCTTATTAGCTGGGAGATTGGCTGCTTCCACCACCCCTTCTACAACAT
>PVJX010050985.1:0-10456 GCA_004027295.1 Dolichotis patagonum | reverse complement strand
AAAATACTTCCATGACAAAGAAGAGCTGAAGAACTTCTTGATCACCAAACCAACCCTACAAAGAATACTGAAAGACATTTTAGATACACATAGCAAAAAAGCACTGAGCATGGCAGCAATTAAACAGAATAGAAAGGTAAAGATACAACAGCAGAAAGATAACACGTCAACAATAAACCAATATATAACAGTTATAACCATTAATGTAAATGGCTTCAATTCACCTATCAAAAGAAACAGACTGGAAAAATGGATCAAGAAACAACAGTCAACCATATGCTGTCTACAAGAAACCCATCTAACCCAAAAGGAAACTCATATACTGAAAGTCAAAAGATTGAAAACAATACTTCATGCGACAGGAAACAAAAAAAGCAAGGATAGCTATTCTGTTTGCAGACAATGTGAACATTAAATCAAGAATGATCCTAAGAGATAAAGAAGGTCACTACATACTAGTTAGGGGAAAACTTCAAGAGAAAGAAATAATCTTAACTATATATATGCACCAAATTTGGGAGCACCCAGCTATACAAAGCAAGTATTAACAGAAATTAAAAATCAAATAAGTAATAATACAATTATAACAGGAGACATTAACATGCCACTGACACAAAGGGACAGATCAACTAGACAGAAAATCAACGAAGAAATAACAGAACTGAATCACACATGTGAACAAATGGACTTGATAGACATATACAGAATGTTTCATCCAACAACATCAGAATATACATTCTTCTCAGGTGTACATGGGATGTTCTCTAAAACAGACTATATACTAGCCCACAGAACATATTTAAGTAACTGAAAAAGAATTGAAATTATCACATGCATGTTATCGGATCATAGCACCATGAAACTAGAAATTAATGATAAAAGCAACTGCAAAAACCTCCAAACACATGGAAACTGAATAATGCACTCTTTCACCCACTCAATCAGTGGGTCACAGAAGAAATTAAAGAAGAAATTAAACAATATCTACAAGCAAACAAAAATACAAATACAAATTACTGGAATTTGTGGCATGCAATGAAAGCAGTCCTCAGAGGAAAATTTATTGCACTGAGTTCCCATATCAGGAAAACAGAATGAACACAAATAAACAACCTGATGCTACATCTCAAACATCTCAAAAAAGAAGAGCAAGCCAAGCCCAAAACCAAAAGCAGGGAGGAAATTATAAAGATCAGAGCAGAAATTAATGCAATAGAGACTAAGAAAACAATACAAAGAATCAATGAATCAAACAGTTGGTTCCTTGAAAGAACAAATAAAATTGATAAGCCCCTAGCCAACCTTATTTTAAAAAGGAAAGAAAAACCTTAAATTCATGCAATAAAGAATGAAAAAGTTGAAATCATTACAGACTCTGTGGAAATACAGAAGATCATCAACACCTATTTTGAAAACCTCGACTCTCATAGGTTCTATAAAACAGAAGAAATGGACAGATTCCTAGAAATATATGAACTACCAAAGCTGGGTTAGGAAGATGTAAAACTGCTGATTAACCCAAATTCTATTAATGAAATTGAAAACGTAATTAAGTCCTTAACAACAAAGAAGAGCCCAGGCCCAGATGTATTCACTGTGGAATTCTACAAGAAATACAAAGAAGAATTAACACTGACACTCCTCAAACTCTTCAAGGAAATTGAAATGGAAGCAATTCTTCCTAAGTCATTCTTGGAAGCAAATATTACTCTAGTACCAAAACCTGAGAAAGACCCAACTAAAAAACAGAACTATAGGCCAATCTCCCTAGTGAACATAGATGCAAAAATTCTTAATAAAATATTGGCAAACAGGATACAGCAAATCATCAAAAGGATTATACACCATGACCAAGTGGCATTCATCCCAGGAATGCAGGGATGGTTCAACATACATAAATCAATAAATGTAATTCACCATATCAATAGAGCCAAAAGTAAGAATCATATGATCATCTTTATAGATGCAGGAAAAGCTTTTGATAAGGTCCAACACTCATTCATGATAAGAACCTTACAGAGAATTGAAAGAGATGGTCTTTACCTCAATATGATAAAGGCTATCTATGACAAACCTACAGCCAGCATCATACTAAATGGCCAAAAACTGAAAGCCTTTACCTTAAAATCAGGCACAAGACAAGGATGTCCCATATCACCACTCCTATTCAACATACTGGAAATACTAACCAGAGAAATTAGACAAGAGAGAGAAATAAAAGGAATAATGATAGGAAAAAGGAAGTTAAATTATCATTGTTTGCAGATGACATGATACTCTACATAGAAGACCCCCAAAACTCCATTGAAAGACTCCTAGATATAATAAAATTCAAAACTGTAGCTGGATACAAAGTCAATACTCAAAAATCAATAGCATTCCTATACACTAACAACAAAATCACTGAGAGAGAAATAAGAGAAGTCACACCTTTCACAGTAGCATTCAAAAAAATGAAATACTTAAGAATTAATCTAATGAAAGAAGTAAAAGAGCTATACAGGGAAAATTATAATACCCTGAAAAATAAATTGAAGAGAACCTCAGAAAATGGAAAGACATCCCTTGTTCGTGGATAGGAAGAATAAATATTGTGAAAATGGCCATTCTCCCGAAATTGTTACAGATTCAATGCAATCCCAATCAAAATACCACAAGCATACCTCACAGATCTAGAGAAATCACTCCTAAAATTCATCTGGAACCAGAGGAGACCTAGACTAGCAAAGGCAGTTCTAAGCAGCAAAGACAAAGCAGGAGGCATCACAATCCCTTACTTGAAGTTATACTCCAAAGCTACTGTAATAAAATCAGCATGGTACTGGAATAAAAAACAGATATGAGGATCAATGGAATAGATTGGAATATACAACCACAACCACAAACACACTCAACAACCTTATCTTTGATAAAGGGGGCAAACAGATTTGCTGGAAGAAGGATAGTCTCTTTAATAAATGGTGCTGGGCTGGGGATTTAGCTCAGTGGCATAAGCACTTGCCCGGCAAGCGCAAGGTTGTGAGTTCAATCCCCGGTACCACAAAAAAAAAATAAAAATAAAAATAAAAATAAAAATAAATGGTGCTGGAAAAATTGGCTATCCATATGCCGAAAACTAAAACTAGACCCATGCCTATCACCATGTACTAAACTAAAATCTAAATGGACCAAAGATCTAAATACTAAAACAGAAACACTAAATCTGTTGGAAGACAAAATAGGTAAAAATCTTGAAGACATATGGGTAGGTAGACAATTCATGAACAAGAACCAAACCACATGGGAAATACTTCCCAGAATCAATAACTGCTATCACGTCTTATTAAAGAGTTTCTGTATGTCAAAAGAAATCTCCAGCATAGTGAAAAGAAAACCCACAAACTGCTAAAAAAATCTTAGTGAACTTTCCCTCAGACAGATGACTTCTGTCTAGAACATACAAAGAATTAAAAAAATCAGACCTTCAAAATTCAAAGACCCAATCCAAAAATGGGCATCCGAGATGAATACACAGTCCTTACATGAAGAAATACAAATGGCAAATAAATACATGAAAAAATGTTCATCATCATTAGTCATTAGAGAAATGCAAATTAAAACCACACTGAGATTCCATCTCACTCCACAAAGAATAGCCAGGATTAAAAAAAAAAAACTACCAACAACAAATGCTGGAGAGGCTGTGGGGAAAAAAGAACTCTTCTGCACTGTTGATGGGAGTGTAGACTGGTGAAACCACTGTGGAGGTCACCCTGGAGATTCTTCAAAAAGCTGGGGTTGGAAATCCCATTTGACCCAGCTATTCCACTTCTAGGCATATTCCCAGAAGACTTGAAAACATCATACCACTGTGATATATGTACACCCATGTTTATAGCAGCACAATTTGTAATAGCCAGATATTGGAAACAACCTAAGTTCCCATCAACTGAGGAATGGATAGAAAAAGTCGTGGTATTTTTATAAAATGAAGTACTATTCAGCTATAAAGAATGATCACATTAAGATATTTATAAATAAATAGATGAAACTTGAGACTATATTCATAAGCAAAATAAACCAAACTCACATGTGTAAATACCATGTAGTCTCCCTAGAGTAAGAAATGATAAGAGTACATAAGATTTTATGGTAATCATGATTTCGCATTACATTACTTTGAAGACTTTTAATGTTTTCATTAATCAGTTGGAATGGTTTTATTCTGTTTTTTTTATTTTATTATGTGTGATTGTATGAATAGCTATTTTGAAGAAAACAAAACATTATGGCAGCCATTGCTGATTTAATATCATCTTGCTTTGAAGTTCTACCGTGCTTTTGTTCTTCTATTACCATTGGTTCTATCATGTTGTGTCTTATTGGATTTTAATATATGTGATAGTATAAACAAATTTTTTATGGAAAATGAGATATAATAGTAGCCATTGATGATTTTTCTGTTATTTGGTTCACAATACCTTGTAATTCTTTCATTCTCTTGAATGGTTTTATACTATTTTGTTATGTTTGATATTATTGTATTTGAAGCCATGCTCAACTATTACAAATAAAGAGACATTATAGTAGCTACTGTTAATATTCAGTTGTCTTGTTGTAAAGTTCTGTGTTGCTTGTATTGTTCTGTTCTGCTTTATTCTGTCATCTTTTGCTTTATTCTCTTTAAAATAAAAAAAGAAAATCAAACCACTACAACAATAGTAAACAACAAGAGAATTGCATTAAATGTAAGTAGCATTTATTACAAACTTAAACTTAAACTTAAAACATGAAAAAAAATTTAAAGTGAGAGTTAGGAACTCTAAAATAACTAGAAAGTAATAAAAATATATAAAAGCTATATGAAAAGAAATGATAAAATAACCAACAGGACATTGATTTTTAAAACCCAGTAGAGAACTGTATCACATTCATGAATGAGAAAACACATAATTCTAATTCTTCTCTAATTCTAATTCTTTATAACATGTAAAGTACAGATAATTTCAATGTATACCCTAGCTTAATATGATACATTAGTACTAAAATTTATATGGACTAGGAAAGGACTAGGAAAGATTTTGAAAAAAAAGAACAAAAAAGAGGTCCTTTTACTTATCAGATAGTAACACATGTTGCAGAAACAAATTAGTGAAATTCATCATGATACTGATGTAAGAAGAAAGATCTACCACATAAGCAGAGGATTCAGAAATAGGAATCTGGTTTATTATAGAAAAGAGCTCACAAATTAATACAAAATGATAGATAATTTATTAGTAGTAGATTGTGTGGAGAAAACTGAAAAACAAAGAAAAGTGACATTAGAATCCAAGTTCACATTTCTTGCAAAAATAAATCCCAAGATTTACTAAAGATCTATACATTAAAAGAGTAAAACTATAAAATTATTAGAGAAAAAATTTAGAGACTATTTCTATATTCTTGTACTTAACAGAGCTTTGCCAATCAAGATTCAAAAGAATATAACATAAGAAAAAAAAAGATCTGACCACACAAAAAATATTTCTTGAGAAAGATCCTCTACACAGATTTGACAGTTTCCAGTCAATGAAAACATACTGGAAAAATCTGACTGATTTGTGTAAAATATTTAACAAAGGCAAGTCCACAAGAAACAGTCAGGAAACCCAAGTAAAAGGTAAGTCAAGATATATATAGGCAATTTACAGAAGGTAAATCTGACAAAATAATTCAAACATAAGTAGGTGCCTGAAGTTACGAATCAGGAAAGTGTGAAGTCAAATCATAATTTAGATATCACTTTACACCTATGAAATTGGGGGAAAAAAGGGGAAATAAATCATGTATTGGGATAATGTCGCATACTGGGGAAATGAAAGCTCTCGCACTTCGTAGCAGGCATTGTGGTACGTAATGTAAAAGTTTTTGTTAATGGTGCACATATGCCATGCCCACCGGTTAATTCCATCTACACACCAGAAAGCACACCTATGAAGAGACAGGAGCACAAAATTGCAACAATAAAGAACTGGCAATAATCTACATGTTCCCTCCAAAGAAAGTCTCTTTCAATGCCTTCTTCAGTGGTTCCTAGCCTGATCACCACCATCACAAGTGTAGCTTCCCCTCACCCCACACTGCTCTCCATACCTCCCATCCCTTCTGTCTTTCTCCGTAGCACTTCCCATCATGTAACTCTTTATGTAGTATTTATTTTCCTATTTTCTCTCTCTTTCCATTAGGATTATAGCCCCATGAAGGCAGGACTTGAGATATTTCTTTGTAGTGACTTTCTTACTTCTCATTCTTGTGTCTACATGAGACAGTAGGATCTGTTAAGTATTCCCTTCTTTTCTCTGCTATTCAATTTCTACATGTATTTCAATGCCCACTTTACTTGTTTTTTTTTAACCCATCACACACAGTGAGATATAATCAAAGTAGAATTAGCAATGGTTGGACAAAGACCAGAGACTCATTCTCTCCTGCATTCTCAGAACTATTAATAGCATCAGCCTTGGACACAAGGACACTTATTTGAGGAAAATGTCCATCACAACTTGGTCTGCTCTTGCTCCTGTAAGTGCTTCCTGCCACCTGCTCTTCTAATAAACTGTGTGTGTGTGTGTGTGTGTGTGTGTGCACGCGTGCGCGTGCGCATGTGTGTGCTTTAGAGATAATAGACACAGGAGCTTTGACAAGACACCATCCATTAACTAAGCTTTACTCCAGTACACAATAGGATCAGAACAGGTCAGAGAGGTTGTATTAATGCTGTCTTGCTATGAAAACTCCTAGTCTACTGGAGGAAGCAAGATGTCTATCACAAATTAGCACCACACAATTTGAAAGTGCCCAAGTGAGCACTAAATTGACACAGTCAGATGTCAGAGAAGGAGACCTAAAATGGCCAAGTTTTATTTTAGATTGCTAAGTTTGGTGGCATGCCAACATGACCATAAAGCATTTGATTCAGACCCTAGCATGAGCAGTGGTTTCAGCCACCACAGACATACATCATGAGGACACTGTGCAGAGCATAGTGATGTGAGACACTCAGACTCTCACATACTCACAGGTCTGTGCTTGCACCCCACCCTGAAATCCTTCCTTATGTTTCCCTCTAGGAAATATTTCATTCTTTCTGAATGGCCATAGGAATTTATATATAATCCATGGGGAGCATTTGAAGACATTGCTGATGTGGAAAGAGTCTGTAAAATAGAAAGATAAAGGATTGCTTAAATCTGAAGAGAAACAACAATGTTGAAGAAGAAGGAGGAGGGGTAGGGAAGACAGAGATCAGAGAATACTTGGATAGTCTGAGTCAGACAGAGGATTTTTAGGAAGTTGGAGAGTAGTTCCAACTGCCACCTGCTCTTCTAAAGACCAGAAAGAGTCTTTCTGGGAGGCTATGAAGTGTTAAATAGTAATACAAAAAAGCCCTTTTTACCTTTATTTCTTTGGAGAATGAATAAGATTCTACTTGGGAATAATTTGGAAAGAGTAAATATTTGCTATATAATGAACATTTTTTTGCTGAGTAGTTTTGTTGGATAGGGGTGTATTGATTTGTTTTGGTGTTCATAATTCAATCACTTGTGATCCTACATGTTTTGGATAGTAGGATCAAAAACCAAATCAGACAGATTAGAACACAGTGGATACTTGGAACAGTGAGATGGGATTTGTAAATCAGATCAGAGAATTTGTAAATCAAATCAGAGAACTAATCTGAAAATTCTACCAGCTGCAAAATGGGGAAGGGGCAGGATATTTTCTAAGACTGAACACAAACAGCTTCTTGATTAATAGCAAAATTGAATCCTTTCAAGTATCCTAATTCTAGAATGCACAATGGTGAATTGGCTGTAGGTGGTTTAAAACTAGCCATCTCATTTCCATAGATTTCTTTCCCCGAATCAGGTTTTAAAGGCCATAGTTCTGTTCCCAAAGTTCATGGACTAAAGCTCTAACCTCTGATATACGTATATTTGAAGACAGAGCCTCTAAGGAAGTAGCTAAGGTCAAACGAGGTCATAGGAGAATTTCTAGTCCCATAGTTTTGGTGTCCTTATAAGAAGAAGAGGAGTCATCTGGTGGAGGGACACAGTGAGGAAAGGCCAAATGAAGACGTGGGGAGGAGGCAGACATTTGCCTTCCAGCCTTCAGGTCTATGAGAAAGCATAAGTCTATTTTTATTCCTCCCTCTCTGTAGCATTTTGTTATGTCAACTTGAGCAAAATAACACAAAAAGCATCCACGATTGACAGAAAATTATCCCAGCTAGTTCAAATTCTTTAACGTTCAATTCATCTTAAAAAGGTCATGTCAATTTGTGCAAGACCAATTAGCATTTTGATATGAAAATGTTTCTCTGTATTCTTCTCCACAATCTTAAAAATAGAAGTGAATCTCTGTTTTTCAGATATATTGCTGTTTTCACAACTGCTGTCCCACCTTCTCATGAGCAGTGCCTCATTTTCTCACTCTGTGATCTCAGATGAGATACTGTTTCTCTAATACAGTACCTTTTCACAAACAATATGATTGGTTTGGGGACAGAGTACAAGGTGGAATTTTACTTCACGGACAATGATCACTCTGCACAAAAATGTCACAAACTGGTTATTGTAGTAGGAGATAGCACACACTTATTCAGTTTAGAATCTCAACAGTATCAGGAACAGTCAGATAGGAAGCCTTACTCTCTCACCTCCTCATCTGGAGAAGATGAAAAGGTTGGTTTGGATCTTCTAATAGTCAGATAGAAAGATTAGGCAGACAGTTGCAAGTGAATGCTTATTTACAGTTACGAATAGCAGTTTTTGTTCAGAATCTGAAAGGATTTGTATTTTTGCACTAAAGCCAAGTTACACTTGTGGGAGAGATTACCTCACATCTGGTTAAATACTCAGAAAAGACTTATGTGGCACTACTAGACTGGGCAGTACCACAGACTTTAATTAATTCTTCTGAGAACCTAGGAAATCACAAAGAATTATAAGAAAATATATTTTATGCAGTATTAGAGAGACTGACATTTACTGATGGGACAACTGAGGTCCTGAGGAAAAAAGTGCCCACAGTCACCATGATTATCCATGTAGGAGTCAGTGTGTCCTTTCCACAGCACCTCAGTACACACCTTCCCACTCAGGGTAACACCACTTAGTGAGAACACTTAATGCTTTGTGGTGTTGACCAGTGAGAAATTTTCATTGAAAAATAAGATTCTAATTTTTAGCTAATAGTATGTCAATGGACACAAAAAGGGCTCAAGAGAGAGGCAATGAAATCAGGAGAGGCAACAATTGGATATAAAGATGATTAATATAATCCCTGTCCTCCAAGGAGCAACCAGACAAGCTGGGAGACAGATTTCCAGATGGTACAAGTAGATGCAAGGTAAAATTAAAATCAAACACCCAGAAGAGCTTTAGGATGAAAGAAGCAGCCAGAATGAAAGATTTTCAGTGAGAGCCTTAGTAATCATGTGGCTGGCATCTTTTCAAATGCCCTCAGCTCACTACTTTGTAGTTTAGAATTCTCCTAGGTTGAATCTAAGTACACACATAGTGGTGGTCAACCCAATTAATTATTGTATTATCTGCTCAGCTGGGAAGAGTGGTTTACAGAGAGGAGAGGATAAAGGTGAATTATTGGATCAGAAACTGTGTCCATGGTTTTCACAGTGGGTAGACTTGATGCTTGAAGGTTTTCTGAATAAAGGGGCAAATTTATTGAAATTCTCAGAAGAGGGATAAACATACAATGTTGGTGGACACGAAGGGTCTACTTTTAAAGCTCTGACTTCTAAAAATCTTTCCCAGTCATCGTGACTTGATATGTTGCTGTATTTTTTTTCTGTCCTGGAGATATATTATGGTCCAAATGCAGTGAAAGAAGCCTGCCATGAAAGGTTTGGCATGAGCCACCTATGTTCAAGTGGCTCATTTCATTTCACTTCATTTCTTCCTTTCATTTCTGCTGTCAAGCTCTGTGAGCTGAGAATATTTAAGAGGTGACAAGGACAAGAATTCAGCTAGCCCAGGAATGTGGGTAGGATTATAAGTCATCAAGCACCACAGAAAGCAATTCTACATAAATGAACTCTCACCCACTCCTGCCGAGAGGAATTCTTGGATAGAGGACCCCTAAAATGATCCAGGCAGTGGGAAGAGCAGTGGAGAAGGTAAGTGGGTAGAGAAGGGTAGAGGACCAGAACCAAAGGACTCCTTTTTCTTTTTATAGTAAATCAAGAAAAGACCTATAATATCAAAACAATTCTGGGCAACAAGGGCAAGGAAAAGGGCATCACAATTCCTAGTTTGAAACTACACTACAAAGTTACTCTACAAAGGCTAAAAACAGCATGATACTAGCAAAAATAAAAAAGTCTCAAGGATCAGTTGAACACAGTAGAAGATGTTGAAACAACTCCAAGCACACTCAGCCACCTTGATTTTGACATAGGAGCCACCCACCTTCA
>PVJX010050984.1:0-10412 GCA_004027295.1 Dolichotis patagonum | reverse complement strand
CTGAGCGGCTGCACACCCTGCCCTCCTGCCACACAGGCGCCCTGGCCCCAGGGCACCTCACGGGAAGGAAGAGGGGGACCTCGTGGAAGGGAAGGTGAAACAATGCAAAGACGGGCCATCAGCAAACTCTCACGGCAGAAGGAAGGTCACCCTGCACAGGGATGAAGGGTCACCCCGCCGGCTGCGCGCCGGTCATTGCAGCCTTGTCGTGACGCAGGGTCGCTCACAGGGTCGCTCACGGGCTGCGCACGTGCTGGGGAAAAGCCACGAGTGCGTGCTGGAGAAGGCGCGCCAGCCGGCCACCAGCGCAGGCCTGCGCCTGCCTCGGCCACCTTTCCTGGATTGACTGACAATGCGGTGTTTTAAAACAGTCCTGCAGTTACAGGAATATTTTTTCTAAACAATTGGCCAAGAGTTTGTTATTTTACTCTAAAAACAAAGAAAAACATGCTCTGTGGAACTCTGGCATCAAAAAAAAGAAGCTCTTGAGGGGCATACATCTGTAATCCCAGCTACTCAGAGGGCTGAGGCATTAGGGTCACAAGTTCAAAGCCAAGCTTGGCAACTCATCAGACCCTGTATCAAAAAACAAAACAACACCAACAACAACAACAACAAAAAAAAAAACGGGTAGGGGGAGTAACTCCCTGGTAAAGTGCCCCTGGGTTCAATCCTCAGAACTGAAAAACAAAACAAAAAATAGAAAGAAAGGATGTCTTGAATTATTCATAAGTATTCCAACCTCCCAATATCTTCACTCAGAGACAGAGAGACCAAGGAAGAAAGATTCCATTACCTGGAGAGAAGGGAAAAACTGCTCCACCCAGGAAAGCTCAGGCATGGACTGGGAGGGGTCAGTGGGCACCTGAAACTGTGTGCAAATCTGTTTTCACCATAGTCCCAAAAGGGTCCACGGACCCCATACACTTAAAGGTTGAAGATTAGACAGAAGTCTACAAGTTTCATAAAAACTTAAATTTTGACTCTTTGCTTATTATCTGTGTGATCCTCAGCAAACCACCTAAACTTTTCATAATTTCAGTTTGCTCATTTTAAAATGGAAAAGATAATACATGACCCATAGTGAAGAATAAATGAGATAAGACAAGTTAAGCTTTCAGTACAATCGTGATCATTCCCCAAAATGGAGGAGAAGCAGAATGCAATGGAAGCTTCAAGAGTTACTACAAGGAATGGTATCTGAAACTACAAGCAAGGACAATGACGGAACAGAGGGAGAGCCCCTAAAACACCTTTGGAACTCAACTCACAACCCTCCCCAGCTGAGCAAATTCTTGCTTAATTTCACATGGTCATAAGACACCCCTATGATGGTACAATAAGAGATTAAAAGACACTTTCATTGACTCCTAAGTGAAGAACCCAACACTGGAAAACAAACTTCTCAGATTATTAGTCCTTAAATTTATTAGACATTAAACTAAGGCTGCATGATACTATTGCTTTAAGTAAAAGATTTCCAAATTCTGCAATAACTTGTATTATTACATATATTTTTAAAAGCATGAGATCTCCATGTTCGTACATGTAATTCCTTTACTTATTTGTCTAATTTGTACTACATTCCATAAATATGTGCAAATATTAAGTGTCAATTTAAAAAAATGAAGATTTTAAGCCGGGCGTGGTGGCGCACACCTGTAATCCCAGCACCCCGTGAGCAAAGTAAGAGGATCGCTGCAAATTAGAGACCAGTCTGGCCTACAAAGTGCGCTCACAGCCAGTTTGAACTGCACAGCAAGACCCTGTCTCAAAAAGAAAAAAAAAAGAAAAGAAAAAAGATCCTGGGCTGGGGATTTAGCTCAGTGGCTTAAGCGCCTGCCTGGCAAGCACAAGGTCGTGAGTTCGATCCCCAGTACCAAAAAAAAAGAAAAGAAAAAAAGATCCTGAAGGGCCTACATCTGAGGGCTGAGGCAGGAGGAACACAAGTTCAAGGCCAGGCTGGGCAACTCAGTGAGACCTGTGTCAAAACAAAAAATTTAAAGGGCTAGGGATAATTTCCCAAATTATCCAGATCAAATGAGAGAAACAACAAAAACAAAACAAAACCCTAAGGGGGAAAAAAAAAACCTTGATCATTCATAATTGGTTTTGGACTTTGGAAAACGTTACTTAGATGAAGAGGCCAATCTAACATTTTATTTGTGCTCAATGATCCAATAACTAACTGAAAATACTTAATGATCCTTGTCTATAAATCAATCTTCCCAACTTCATAACATGTATACCTGACTTACTAAATTCTCATTTTGACTGTAGGTAATATACTTTTCCCTTACACATATTTCAGCTATTTTTAGAGTCCAAATGAAAACAGCTAGTACAGAAGGAAATGCACATGAAATTCCTGAAGTCTACTCAGATAACAGTCAAGATAAGGTCAGTGGATATTTGGAATGCCTAAGACGCTAATTTAAAATAAAACTCTTCAGACTGCCAAGAACACTTTCTAAAGCTGTGCTGGAGAGTAATGGTTTGCATTATACGTTGGATTTCTCTCTGCTCCACAAGATCCCTTTGGCCAAAAATTGTCCCCATCATCAAGAAGGTGCTTTGAGAAGAATCTGTTCCAAGTACAGTGGGGACACAGACTTGACCTTGACAAGCAGTCTTCACACGCAGAAGCTACTGGCACTAGATCGCTTCCTGTGTGTTTCAGAAGAAGCCCCACGGTGGAAAAGTATGGTCTAAAGAAAGGTCCTTTAGACCCATGGATACAGCTTTGAAAACATTCAATTTTCTTCAGGCAGAAAAATCACAGGGCAAATAAAGGCTGACAAACTGAACTTCTGTCCATGCTCATCAATCTAAATGCAAAACAAGAATCTTGAGTTTTAAACATTTATTCAGCACTTTATAGTACCGGACACTATTCCGCAACCCACTGATATGCCACGGAACAACAGTCCTACTCCAGTGAAGCTGAGATGCTAAACAACAAAAACCTGGCATGTATATATTGTACTGCAAATACAATTTTAAAAACATTTCATGAAGATCCGTGATAAATCACAAAAGCGTAATGAAATATCCAGAGATCATTAAAACTGAGAGGTGACAGAAAAAACTTATAAATTGTGCTAGATGTTCTACCTTCTTTAACAAAATAATTTGAAGGTAATTTTGGGGGTGGCTCAGTATTTAACTCAATTTCAAAATTATTATTATATAAGTCACATTATGGAACCAAGAATGAAGATACTCCCAACACACACCTACCCCTCAAAAACAGTTAAAAGAAGGGTCAGGGATTTAGCTCAGCGGCCTAAGCGCCTGCCTGGCAAGTGGGAGGTCACAAGTTCGATCCCCAGTACCAAAAAAAATCCAAAAAACAGTTAAAGGAAAACTGTCCTCTATGATTTAATTATAAAGACATTTAAAAAATGATCTTTAAGACATCTATAGTTTCAGAACTTCCCTATATCCTGAGGGTTAAAACATGTTTCAAAACTCCAACCAAATATACATTTAAGCTAAATAAAGACCTAAAAATCAAGAAAGACGCCAATTCCAGGCATGCGCTGGCATGACTGTACTCCTAGGTACTTGGGAGGCTGAGGCAAGAGAAACACAAATTCAAGGCCAGCTTGGCCAAAATATCAAGGAAGGCAGAGGATTCAAGAAGTAAGAGTTTGCATGGTTAATATCCATAATGCCATGATAAAAATGTGTTTAAATATCTATTATTGAATCAGGATCTTTGAAAAAGGCATATCCTAAAGAAGAATAAGTAAACCTAATCCAAAAATTTTCATAAAATACTTTTTTTAATCCTAGATTTTGGGTTCAACATTAAAAGAAAAGAAAATAGGCAAATACAGCAACTTAAATCCCACTGCAGTTCTGTTTTTGAGGGAATGGATAGTAACACTGTACAAATTTATTTTTTCGGTTGGCAGGGAAACAGTTGTTTAAATATGACATCTAGCCAGGCATGTTGGCACACACCTATAATCCCAGCTCTTGGGAGGCTGAGGCAGGAAGACCACTTCAAGTTCAAGGCCAGCCTGGGCTATATAACAGGACCCTGTCTCAAAAAACCAAAATAATAAAAAACACAACTAAAGCATTGTAGTATACTAACACTGTAACAGTTTTGTAATGTGTAAGAAGTGTGATTACCAGTGCCCACTAGAGAATTCATTTTAAAACAAGCATGCATTCTCAGTAAATGGGAGAAACAGTAATATTTACCAAAGAGTTCATCTGAAGAGAGTCTGATCACTCTCCACAATGTGGGCACCAGAGTCCCCAGTAATAACAGTAATGAAGACTAACACTCAGTTACCTGATGACATAGGAGTTTTGCTCAATGTCTTACATTTAACGTTAAGTCCTCATGACCACAGCATTTCTGACCCTACCAGAGATTGTCCTGAGCACTCTGCCAACAACCCTCTCCAGTTGCAGAGGCCAGGCCCCCTGAATAGGACTTTCCCCAACTCAAAGGCTGTTCTTGGAGGTGGTACTATTCCCCTTACAAGAACACCTAACTTTTCAAGATGGCCTGTCTCCTGATTCCTTGCTCACCAAGCAACTTCTGGTTGGCCCTGGCTCTATGTGACCTCCTCCCTCCAGGGAGCTCACAGCTTAGCTCTGGGAACACTCAATAACGTGGGGTCCCTGGCAACACCGTATCTCCATAGAAAATCACTAAACTTGGGGGAGGATGGAAAGGGGAAGAGGATGTAAAAAGAATCGACACACATGCACCAACTCCCCACGCTGAATGTAATCATTAGGTGCCAATAAAAATACTAACAAAAAAATTAAAAATCACTCAACTGGTGTCTTGGGAGTGCTTCAGCCCAGCTGATACCTTGTCCCACTACCTCCTTCAAAGCCCTCTAACCCACACCTCCAAAATGAGCAGGGGACTAATTCCTCTTAAATACCACAAAGACTCTCATAGCCTCTCGGGGAAAAAATGTAAAACTTGGAATGAATCATAGGCATAGAATTCCAACAGCTCTAAGAAACTACTGTTATAATGAACAGCAGTATTTTCCTAAGGAAATAATGTTTTCCCACTTTTAAATCACTTTCCATAGTTCAAATACAGTGAATTTGGATAAAATTAATAATCTAAATGAACTAAGTTGGATATAAGTGCATTAACCCTTTTGGTTTTAATTTCTTAATGCCAGGTGCTATGGTGGTACATGCCTGTAATCCCAGTACTTGGTAATAATCCCAGCACTTGAGAGGCTGAGGCAGAAGGATCACTGCAAGTTTGAGGCCACCCTGGGCTACACGGTGAGTTCAAGGCCAGCCTGAACTACATAGCAAAATGCTGTCTTAAAAAACCAACAGAAAGAAAGAAAGAAAGAAAGAAAGAAAGAAAGAGAAGAAAATTCTTAATTTAGTATAAAATCCAGACATTGGGGCTGGGGATTTAGCTCAGCAGCATAAGCACCTGCCTTGCTAAGTGTGTGGTTGTGAGTTCAATCCCCGGTACCAATTTAAAAATGAAAAATAAAAAATAAAATAAAATCCAGACATTTATAAAAACATGAAGGGGGTATTTTCCCAAAAAAATTGAAAGCATCATGCCACAGGGATACATGTGCACCTACATGTATAGCAGCACAATTTGTAATAGCTAAATCTTGGAAACAACCCAAATGCCCACCAACCACAGAATGGATAAAAAAGATGTGGTATTTTTATACAATGGAGTATTACTCAGCTATAAAAGATAATCTTGAGACTTTTATAGGTAAATGGAGACAACGTGAGACCATATTTATAAGTGAAATAAATCAAACTCACATTTTTAAATATTGTATTGTCTCCCTAGTGTAAAAGAAAAAAAACTGGAAGAGTAATAAGATCTAAAATATACATTAGATATTGTGATAAAGAAAGAGAAAGGAAGTGCTCAAAAGGAAAGAACAACTAGGATAAGGGAAAGGAGAAAAGGAAGAAGGAAAAAGACTACACATATATAGATATATATAGATATATATAGATATATATAGATATATAGACATAGATAAATACACACAAGATAGATACCTGTACTACTAATCTCTTAGTTCATCAGAAAGAACACTGTATACTTTCATTGTTTGTTTGATCATGATTTTCATGCCTAAATCTTGTAACCTGAACAACTACTTCTAAGCTAACAATACACAATATATTACCTAGTGTTAATTTCCTATTTTTTTAAATCCTGTATCATTTCTATCATCTTATATTTTTCTTTTTAAAATTAAAAAAAACCTGAAAAAATATGAAGGGGGAAACACACAATATCCCCCCTCACCCAGCTTAAGAAATGAAACACTTCTGATACAGGTGAGCCCTGGAGATAGTGTTACAGTGGTATTATTGTGTAGCCCTTATAACTGTCCTTATAGAAGGAAATGGTATTCAAGTAAGCTAGAGGAGTGAAGACCTTCTTTTATCCAGTTCATACTTAGACAGTACTTTATAAGATAAATCTATACACTATGATGATAATAATAGGTTTGCCTGGAGAAGGAATAGTACAAGATATTGCTATTTCTTGGTACGAATCACACAAGACTGTATGTACACACACTAGGAACAGGTGGTACCCACTCAGATTATTTCTGAACAGTCACATGGTAAGATTAGTTTTGGCACTTGAGCATCTGTTTACATGCTACAGAACAGGGCTTCTAGAGCTTTCAAAGGAAACGTTTCTTACACACACTTTCAAGGCCCCACTGCAGTTAAATGTCGGAAGCAATGGGATAGTCTCTCCACAAGGAAGACATTCTCTAGGGAGCACGCTTGTGCTCCCTCAAATCACTCTGCTCTTCTGTTGAAAACACACCTCAGGCTGGGGGTTTAGCTCAGCGGCGTAAGTGCCTGCTTGGCAAATGCAGTCTTGAGTTCAATCCCCAGTACCAAAAAAACAAAACAAAACAGAAAACACACCTCACAGCCACAGTTCAGGGAAGCTGCTTGTTCCATAAGACCCCTAGCAGCTAACAGGAGATTGTGACTTCCCTACCTCTGACCAGCAGAAGGAAAGCAATGAGTGCTGTGAGTTCAGTTTAACCTGTATTTGTGGAGTCCATTCTATGCCTGGTACTATAGGTACGAAAATAAACCATATTTCCTCACGAAGGTGGCTCCCCAGAGGTTGTGGGCACAGCTTAAGCATATGGATGACATTTATAGGGAAAAAGAAAAGGAAGAAATCATAAAAGGAGAGATGGATGAAGGAAGCAAAAAAGAATAAATGCAAGTAAAAGGTCTGGTCATTGAAGTCTACTTAGCCAGTTTACTTTGTTTTTCTCCTTCCTGGGCTCCATTAGTTTCCTTCCATGGCTCTCCCCTCTTCTAATCAATCCCGAGGGGTCTACCACATCCTTATTCTCTACTCTGAACAGCCGCATCACCCATCCTGGCTTTTATCAGCTCACCTAAGCTGATGATTCCCAAACCTCTTGCCTCTACCCTGATCTCTTGCCTGAGCTCCAGATAGACCATCTGCCTGTCATCTCAACACCTAGCAAACGGCACCAACTGGCATCTTGACACTGGTATTTATTTCCAAAACAAAACCCTTCTCTTCATTTTCTGTTTCCTGCTCCAATTATATCTCCCACCATCTACTGAAAACCTGAGTAAACCTGGACCTCTCCTGCACTGCTCCATAAAACCTAGTCTGTAGATCCTAAATATATGCTCCAGTTTCCACCCACTGGAGCACTTTCTATCCCCATCCAAATCCAGGCAGCCACTGTCCCTTCCCAAAAGTCTCCACTCTAGTCATTTTCCACAGAACTCACTCATTGCAAAAACAATCACAATGTACCCTTGTTTAACCTGCCCTGCTTCTCTTCCCTACCATCAAGACAAGTTCAAATCCTTTAACAAAAACCTGCATCATGGACCTGCTACTCTCAGCCTGTCCTCTCCACACTTTGGGCTTCAAGACCAGCTGCCTTTGTGTCTCTGGCATCATATTATTCCTTTTGTTGTGGCAGCCCCATTTTCTCCTAGGAAAAAAAAAACTGCCATGTCCCATCCTTAAAATCACAACTCAGATACACTTTGCCCTGGGCAACTTTCTCTTGGCTGTCCCTCCCTATACCTAGAGCACAGTCTACTTGGCCTATCACACTTGCCTTTGCCAAAGCGAGCTCCTCATACAGTACTCCGGTACTTGATACTTTAGGTCTTCTTACTGAATATCAAATGATTTTGCCAGGAGCAAAGTTTATTCTCAACTTCTTTTTTTTTTCTGTTTTTTGTAGTTCAGACTGGCCTTGAACTCATTCGGCAGCCCAGGGCGGCCTCCAACAAGCAGTGTTCCTCCTCCCCCAGCTTCCCAAATGCCAGGGATTATAGGTGTGCATCACCACTACCAGCATTCCCAACTTTTTTTGAATTACAAAATTAGTGTGGGATTTTCAGTTGGGAATATCACATCGACACTGAGGTGGAATAACCAGTTTTTCCTTCTTTCTCTAACACCAGAGCCAGGCTGTCAAACACAAGTAGGATCCTAGGTTTAATTAGAGCCTCTGTTTACAAGCCTTACATAGCATTTTACATTGAAGACATTAGGTGGATACGTGAGGACTCCACAACTTCCCATCAACTAGATTAGGGGTGCACCATGGCAAAACTTCCTATGTTTATGATAACAGACTAGTTATTAGACCTTACAGTTTTACCTGCACATTAAGTCACACAACCACCCTGAGAATTAGGTGCCACTGTTATCTGTATAGTTTAGATGGGGAAACTGTAGTTAAGGGAAGCTGAATAACCTGCCTAAGGTTCCACAACTAACCCAAATTAAAGTCAGTAAACACATCTCTAGAATCTTGGCTTCTGGAAAACAATCAGTGAATCAACACTAAACAAATGCATGAAGTCAATAAACTGTATTAAGAGATCAGAATAATTTGGGATTATATTAGAAGACAGGAACTCAGATAATCTACAATGCAGTTATATTTGATCTCCATTATATTTTGGGATAACATAAACACTCAAAACGCAGGCACTATTAATTCTCTTACAAGGCACCCCTCAGAAAGACTTTTTGCACTGGTCTTTTTCCTTCTCCAGGAGAGCACGGCCTGCAGGCTCAACTGTGACAACACGGGACCCACTCTGAGTTTAGGGTGGCCTAGAACATACCACATGCAATATGCAGTGAAGCAGGGCCAGAAAAGCCTGCAACCTCTTTGGTAGCTTACCTCCCGCAGCTCCAGCCTTTGGGCCACAGCCTCAAGACTCTCCTGACCAGTGCTCTCCACAGACAGTGTGAACTCCACAAACTCATTATTGAGCAGCTGGATCCGTGCAACCAGACAGCTCTTGCTGGACACAGTGTAGCGGCGGGTGCGTTTCAACTTCAATCCAAATGGCAGTGGCATCTTCTCCCTTAGCCAAATGGCAGGCCGAAGAAGGAAAAACACCCCTACCAGGACAGAGGGGATGGCCTCAGTGACTGTCCTGAAGGGACGATCGCTTTCCAGTTTCTGGCTGTTCACCCAGCAGCCGCTGACGCCATCAAAAAGCAAGTGAGTCTCCAAAGGCCAAGAGAAGGGAGCATCCAAGCCAGCGCTGAGAAAAGAGGAACACTGGTTATAGGAACACAGTCACTCTGGAATTTGCTTTTAAAAATAAAAATCAGTGAAGCTACATCTGTGACTACACTTTGCTTCTCTACTGGAAAAAAAAAGAAGGCACTAACAGTGTCAGAAAGCATGGGGAAGTTTATCCTCACCACCGCTGAGGGCGAGGCCATGGGTCAGACTCCACCCCTCACTGTCACTACTACACACAGTGATAACGATCTGGGGCTATGGTCAGGACTAAATCAGATAAAGGCCAGCCCCACCATAATCCCAAATTTAGTAGTTAGTGCCTCCAAAAGAGCAGGCTCCAAGGCCAATCTCCTTGGGCAAATTCACCCTGGCTTTTAAACGAGAGGAATAAGCAATCCCTGTCACATATGGCAGCTGTGAGGGTCAAAGAAGATGAATTCCTTGACAAACACTTATAAAAACGTTTTCTGGTCTGCAAATATTAACATCACCAGTGAGATTGCTAATTGATGGAATAAGCCTACAAATGCCAGTTATCAAGCAAGGGCAGTTGTGAGAAACGAGTCTAGGTAGAGACACCTAGGTTGGCACGATCACCTAAGGAAGCGGGAGACACCTTAAGAACCATCCTGGATTTGTGAGGCGCGGATGGGGTTCAACAGTTCAGGCCGCCAGGTGGGCGATGAAGGCTCAGACTCTCGAGCCCCGCGGGGGAGAAGAGGTCGCGGCGTTGCCGGGTCAACCCGCACCCTCAGAGGTCCCGGAACTCTGGTTCCACCGCCGCGTTTCCGGACGGAAGTGCTCGGGTAGGACCAGCCCCTACGCTCCCTGGCGGGGGACGGG
>PVJX010050983.1:0-10453 GCA_004027295.1 Dolichotis patagonum | reverse complement strand
GCAAGTAATAATCAAACCAGAGTGGGTATCTTAGTGAATCTTGTCATCTTCAGTGTAGTTGCCTATACTCTTAGACTTGATGCTATCATAACAGACTTAAATAAAATCAGTCAATATAAAGTAGCAATCTAACAACCCAGATTCAAATAAGATCAGTCATAATAAGACAGTAAAGGGCTTCAGATTAAGTTGATAGGAAATTAGGGATGATTACCATAATATGTCCTCTTATTTTTGGGATAGCTGACCATGTCCTCAAGTCTAGCATAAGTAGACAAACTGGAACAGCACATAATCCATCCAAGCAGAGAGGTGAGAATAATGTAAATTTTAAATCTTGTTACCCCATTAACAGTATCCTCTGCCTCCCTTTTTTAGACAATTCCTCCCCTTTCACTCCCATGGGGTGCACTGCTTGTTTTGGGTCCCACTGTCTCCCTATATAGAGCATCTCAATGGACCCTATCTCCTGATCTACTCTGCCTGTGTTTCTCTCTGTTAATATTTCAAGGCCATCTATACTAGAGATTACAGCCAATCTTCTCTGTCTTATTTCTGCTATTCTGTTTTTCTGCCATTGGTTGTCTATATTTCTGTTCCACTCCACTATCTGCCCTGTTCACTGAGGCCTCTCTGCCATTGTTCCTGAAATGCTCGTATTCTTGTTTTCTCTCTCTCTAAAATGTCCTTCAGTATTTTTTGTAAGGTTGGATTGGTGGTCACAAATTCTCCAAGTTCGTCTTTGTCATGGAAGCATCTTGTTTCTCCATTAATTTCTAGAGAGAGTTTTGCAGGATACATCAATCTGGGGTGGAGGTTGTTCTCCTTCAGGGCTTAAATTACTTCACTCCAAGCTCTTCTTGACCTGATGGTCTGTGTTGAGAAGTCTGCCATGATTTTGATGGGTTTTCCTTTATAGGTAATCTGTTTCTTTTCTCTGATGGCTTTTAATATTCTGTTCTTACATTGAATTTCTGGGATCTTGATTATTATGTGTCTGGGTGTAGCTCTATTTGGGTTGTAGGTGGCTGGAGTTCTGTATGCTTCATACCTCTGCATATCATTTCTTTTTTCTATGCCTGGGAAATTTTCCGTAATAGTTTCTGGGAATAGCCTTTGTAATTCCTCTGATTTGATTCCTGCTTCTTCATTCACATACTTTATTCTTAAGTTATGGATCCTCTTGTCATCTTTTTTTTTTTTTTTTCGTACTGGGGATTGAACTCACAACTCACACTTGCAAGGCAGGCGCTTATGCCGCTGAGCTAAATCCCCAGCCCCGATCCTCTTGTCATCTTCCAGTCTTTGTATCTTTACTGCCTGCTTCCTTGTTATTTTTAAGAGATCTTCCCTTTCATGATCACACATTGCAAGCCTGTGTTCCATTTTTGATAGTCTATCTTTGGTTTCTTTCAAGCAGTTTTGCCAGTTTTCTATGGAGTCTTTAGTTTCCTGATAATCTCTTTGAATTTGCTTCATGAATCTAGGTTTTTTTTGTTTTCTTCATTAAAGGTTTCTCTCCTTTTGTGTTCCTCCATTCTTCTGTCTGTGTCTTCTTGAGAGGTGCCCAGCCTTTCTTTTATTAATCTACTTATCTCTTGTTTAATTTGAATTAATATTTCAGTGTTGATCCCACTCATGAAGTCCTGAAGATTATCTCTTTATGTCTGCTACCGCTGTGTTTGATGTTGCATGTTTGCTGCCCTCAGTCTCTTTTGTATTTACCTCTCTTGGATCAATGTTCTCAGGGTTGGGGGCTGGGGGTTTTTTCTTATTTCTCCCTTTCTGCATGTTTTTGGTTCCTTCCATACAAGTGTACAGTGTAATTCCCAGACCCTTTTCTTGTTGGTTAAGGCTCCTCTAGAGGGCGCAGGCTAGGAGCTTTAGCCCTCTTCTATAGGTTATCAGAGATTAGAGTTCAGGCACAGGCAGTGTGTGCTGGCTCCTCCCCTACGGGCCAGTCAACCTTTGCAGGCCTCACTGGGTCAGTGTGCGGCTTGCTCAGGGAATTAGTTTGTAGCAACCCACTGGGTCCCGGCCACCGGCATGGTCCAATCCAAGCAGATTCCAGCAATCCGCTCGGCGAGGGGAGCAACCAACTGAAGCCACTTCCTTATGGAGTTAAGGCTGTCCTGCCTAAATCCAACATGTCTTTCAGTCGGTTTCCCCTTTCCCGTGGGAGGGTCTTATTCCCATCACTCACTGTGTGTTGATGTTGGTCCCTGAGAACTGCTGGGCTTCCAGACCTCTGACTTCAACGCGGCTGCAGCACAAATTCACGATGCCTCTGGGTGGGTCACGTGCAGGGCCGGGTCCGGGCGAGCCGCTCACAGGGCTGTGCAGCTCCATGCTCGGGCCGCTCAAGCCAGTGGCATCAGCGCAGTTCGGTCAGTCAGGTCACTCTCAGGCAGGAATTCAGGCAGCTTGAGGATGGCGCCGTGCTTGCTGATCTTAGCTTCACTAATGGTGGCCCCGGGACCTCACATTTGAGTGTTTTTTTTTAACTTTAGTTTCTTCCTGGGTTGAGAGAGTCCATCTCTCTCTGTTTGGGTCTCTTCAGTGTGTTAAATTCTGGCATTTAAGCTATCTCTCTCAGAGAGGATCTCTCTCTTGCCACCTACCGGTCCGCCATCTTTGGAAACTCCTAATTTTGTCTAATAGTGAAAATCATGAGAATTTACCATAATGTAAAGTAGTTACTAGCTGGGCATGGTGATGCAGGTCTGCAATCCCAGTACATGAGAGGCTGAGGCAGAAGGATTGTTGCAAGTTGTAGACCAGCCTGGGCTGTAAAGTGAGCTCAAGATGAGTGAGCATAATCTTTATAAACCAGAATACATATCATTTGGAGAGTGTGATCTTTTTCCTTTTCCTTTTTCTTTGAGACAGGGTCTCACTATATAGTTCACACTGACCTTGAACTCACCATGTAGGCCTGGCTGACCTTGGCCTCACCTCAATCCTCCTGCCTCAGCCTCCCAAGTGCTTGGATTACAGGCATGTGCCACCAAGCCCATCTTGGAAATTATTATCGTATCTTGAAGTTTAAAGATTTTTAAATACTGAGAATTATCTGATTTAAATAAATTTTAAACAGAAAATATATGCTAAGGGGGGCTATTTAGCTCAGCAGCATAAGCATCTGCCTGGCAAGTGCAAGGTCATGAGTTTGATCTCTGGCACCAAAAAAAAAAAAAAAAAAAAAAAAGGAAAATGCTGCTATTGTTATAGTAACAGTGTGCAATCTTTACTCTTAATCTCCTTGTGTGTAAGGTCTCCTCAAACACACAGTTCTAGGAACATTGAAAGTTCTAACCAACATTGTATATGCACTGACTTCAGATTTTGCTTTATACTTTCAAAAACATTAAGATAGTAAATTTTTCTCATTTAACATTCTTTCAAGCTTCTCCAAAATGCAAATTTATATACTCCTCCAAGAGATAAAATATATTCAACCATTAGGCAAGAAAATAACTGCAGTAATAACAGTAATAATAGAACAAATAACACTTATTTTTCTAAAGGTCTGGGGAAAAAAGGAGTCACTAGAAAAAGAAATATTAAAAAAATAAAAAGAAATATTGGATAGCTAGTTAATATGCTAAATAAAAGACAGCTATAAGTAACTGCTTTTTTTGGGAGGGGGTCTTTTTGAGACAGGGTCTCACTATGCAGTTCAGGCTGGCCTTGAGCTCACTTTATAGCCTAGGCTGGTCTCAAACTTGTAGCAATCCTCCTGACTCATCCTCCCAATAGAAATCTCTTTAAAAGTGTCCTAATCTCGTTCATGAAGGCCCCATTTCATGTCCTGTTTATCTCAAAGTTATGCATCTAATACCATTGCATTATGGGTGAGGATTTTGTATAAATTTTAGACATAGACCTTCAGTAAATAGCATCTTGCTGTTTTTTTTTTTTTTTTTTTGGTGGGGGAGATAGGATCTTTCTATGTAGTTTGGCTGGCCCTGAACTCAGTGGTGATGCTCCTTCTAGGATTACAGGGGTGCATCACCATGCCTAGCTAGCACCTTGCTTTTTGTTTGTTTGTTTGTTTGTTTTGGTCTTTGATGCAGGGTCTTGCTATGCAGTTTGGGCTGTCCTTGAATTCATTTTGCAGCCCAGGATGGTCTCGGACTTGCTAGGATCCTTCTGCCTCAGCCTTCCAAGTATTGGTACCTTGCTGTTTTGAATTTTTTTTTTTGCTCCTTTCTCCTGTCCAGCTAATTTTCCGATTAGTAAAAGGTATTAATTTTCTAAGTGCGATTAAGCTGGTCTTTTTTATTTTCTCCATATTTCCCATAATCTGTAACTACTATAGGGTTCCAAGACAACCTGGGCTATGTAGTGCATTCAAGACCAGGCTGAATTTATGTAGTTAGACCCTATCTAAAACACAAACCAACACACAAATACTATTTCTTAATATCATTAGTTATTTAAATATTGTCCACTTAGTGCAAAAGGAAAGCATTTTACCGCTCCAGGAGACTAACCCTGGATCATGTGTTGTACTTATGTCTCTGTTTTCCTTCTGTGACAGTTGCTTAGTCTTTCTTGACCTTTCTTGAAGAGTACAGATGAGTTATTTTGTAGAACGCTCCTTGCTTTGGATGTATCTGCTGTTCTTACAAAACTCAGACTAACACGTTGTAGCAGAAATACCTCAGAAGTGGTCCTGGGCCTCACTGCATGCTGCAGGCTGCACTTGAGAGGAACATGATACCTGTTTGCCCCATTACTGGTGGTGATATACATACATATATATATGTATATATATATATATTTTTTTTTTTTGCCTTTTTGAAATTTTATTACTATCATTTTTAAAGGATTGTTAAGCAACAAAATAGGATAAAATAGTCCTGTTAATTATTATGCACATTTGTTGGCTAATTTATAATGTTAATTTTTAATTTTAATGTAAAACAAGTAGATACTAATAAAGAAAATATAAAAAGTACTGTTCTATGAAAAGTAAAACAAAATTTCGTAACAAAATAGAGAATAAAAATAGTTAATATACTGTGTATCATAATCTTAAAAGAATGGCCAAATGTTATTCAGTCATAGGCACATGCCGGTGCTGGGGATTTAGCTCAGTGGCGTAAGTGCCTGCCTTGCAAGCACATGGTCGTGAGTTCCATCCCCGGTACCAATTAAAAGAAAAGAAAAAAGAAAAGAGATGGTGATTACTTTAACCAGGATTTAGTTCAGTGGGATAAGCGCCTGCCTTACCAGTGTGCAGTCATGAGTTCAATCCCCGGTAAAAAAAAAAAAAGCATAGGCACATGCCTATGACTTGTGCCTATGACATAAGACAAGACAAGAAAGAGTCTCTTACAAAGAGGAAACATGAAATGCAAAGCTTTCTCAATGAACTAAGAGAAACTGGTAGTACAAATTGAATATATTAGCATATAGTTAAATATTTTTGAAACAACTGAATAGGTAATTTCAGGGATTATTTGGATTTCTCTCTGTTTCCTATTTATCTGTCTTCTCTTTTACGCTTTATATATTTTGAGTTTCTCATATGAGAGAAACCATGTGATACTTAAGCTCATATGTCTGATATATTTCACTTAACATTATCTTCTCAAGTTACATCCATTTGTCTACAAATGTAGTAGGGTGGTACTTACTGTGTATAAATACCATATTTTCTTTATCTGTTTATCTTTTGATAGACATACTGTTTTCCAAGATCTAGCTTTCTGTAATATAAATTGTGCTGCTCTAAACATAGGCATTCATTTATTCCTGTAATATGATTTTAGCTTTTTTGGGGACGATTCCTAGGGGAACAGCTGAGTTAAATGGAATTTCTGCATTTAATTTTTTGAGGAATATTCACAGTGATATCCACAGTGGCTGACTAGTTTACCTTGCCTCCCACAATGTAGACAAGTTCCTCTCCCTTCCCCATCCTCACCAGCATTTATTATTGTTTGATTTCTTGGTGATAGCCATTCTTTCTAGAGTAAGATGGTATCTCAGTGTTGCTCTAATTTACATTTCTTTAGTCTCCTCTTCCCAGCCCTTGTATGAGCCTTTGTGTTGACTGCTGTTTTTTTTTTTTGGTACTGGGGATTGAACTCATGACCTTGCACTTGCCAGGCAGGTGCTTATGCTGCTGAGCTAAATCCCCACCCCTAATTTACATTTCTCTAATGAACATTTTTTCATGTATTTATTGGCCATCTTTATTTCTTCATCTGAGAAGTGTCTGTTCATTTTGGTTACCCAGTTTTTGATTGGGTCTTATTTGAGGAGTGTCTATAATTTTTTTCAGTTCTTCATATATTCTACATGTTAGCCCTCTGAGGAATAACTGGCAAAAGTTTTTTCCTGTATCATTGTCTCTTCATGCTGTTGGTTGTTTTCCTTTGCTTTGCAGAAGTTTTTTTAGTTTAATGTGATCCCATTTGTAGATTCTCAGTATTATTTCTTATGCCATTGTGATTCTGTTCAGAAACTCCTTACATACATTAGTGATATTCATGTCAATTATTTGGGTTAACTAACTTTATCTGCCAGGTAAAGTTACTGTTTTTCCTTGTTTTTAAAAAAGCAACTTGTGACTATGTAAATATACTACTTCTCATCAAAGTAGTTTTACCATGTGTTCATTCTTGTTAACTGATGATTTTTCTTAATCTAATAGTCTGTGTTTGTTGTCATTCTGTAAGAAAGAACTTTTCTTTCTGTACGTTGTTTATCCAGGGAGTTTAGCTATGCTGTTTGTTTGTTTATTTATTTATTTATTTATTGTCTTTTTGAGACAGGGTTTCACTATGCAGTTTAGGCTGGGCGCTTTGTAGCCCAGGCTGATCTTAAACTCGTAATGATCCTCCTGCCTCAGCCTTCCGAGTGCTGGGATTAGTGCGCCACCATGCCCAGTTTATGCTGTTAAGAGGGAAGAAAAACATTGTAAAAGGTTCTTGTTAAACATTACTTTAACTCTGTTTGCCCCAAATTCTCAGGGTGTTAAGATGAATTACCCGTGTGAAAATGTTAGTCAGATGTTAGGTATTAATAAGTTTATAATCTATTAATAAAGTTTTGCAATTTAAAACATTATAAGTAGTATTGTGTTAGTTTGCAGCAAACTCACTCAGTGGCATCACCAGATCTGAACTGATGCAGGGCTGTTTACAGTTTCTTTTGTTGAAAAGCAGCTGTGCTTCACTTCATGGTGACAAACAAAAGCAAAACACATCGTTTACAAGAGTATTAAAATATAAAGTAGTGATAAATCTCACCACAAAATTTATAAGACCTGTTTACAGAAAACTTAGGAAACATTACAGAGAAATTGAAGATTTCAAGAAATACATTTTAAGATGAAACACTTGATAACAGCTTTCCACAAACTGATACAATAATCTAGTTCTAATGAAAATTCCATTTTTTAATTGGTAGGCTTTTCTAAAATTGATACGAAAAACCAAAAGACTTGAAATCATTAAAACAATTTTGAAAGGGAAGGAAAACTTTGGAAGGCTGAAAAGATGTTATTTTCAGAATTAATGTGCTTTTTTTTTTTTTTTTTTCCTGGTACTGGGGATCGAACTCAGGACTTCACGCTTGCCAGGCAGGTGCTTATGCCACTGAGCTAAATCCCCAGCCCCAGAATTAATATGCTTTTGTAACATCTTATTTTACTCTTTCAGCTTCTCACACTAGGGAGACAGTACAGATTGTATTCCACAATGAGTGTGACTTATTTCACTTTATGAATACAGATTCAGGGGCCCGGGATTTAGCTCAGTGGCTTAAGCCCATGCCTGGCAAGCATGAGGTGGTAAGTTCGATCCCTGGTATCAAAAAAAATAAAAAATACAAAAATGAATATGGATTCAACTTGCATCCATTTACCCATTAAAGGTTCCAGTTTATTTTTTATGGCTGAGTAATGCTCCATTGTATAAAAAGACCACATCTTTTTTATCCATTCCTTGGTTGATGGGCATTTGGATTGTTTCCAAGATTTTACTATTACAAATTGTGCTGCTATAAACATGGGTACACGTATATCACTGTGGTATGATTTTTCTTTTTTCTTTTCTTTTCTTTTCTTTTCTTTTCCTTTCTTTTCTTTTCTGTTCTGTTTTTTTTCTGTACCAGGGATCAAACTCACAACTTCGTGCTTGCCAGGCAGACGCTTAAGCCACTGAGCTAAATCCCCGGCATTTTTTATTTTCTTTTTAATTCAGGCTCTTTAACAAGAGTTCACGCTGTTCTTTAGCTCATTTTATAGTCCAGGCTGGTCTTGAGTTTGCAGTGATCCTCCTGCTTCAGCCTCCTGAGTACTGGGATTACAGGTGGGCACTGTCACACCTGGTTTATTCACACTTTTTTATACTTTTTTTTGGTACCGGAGATCAGCTCATGACCTCAAGCTTGCCAGGCAGACACTTATGCCACTGGGCTAAATCTCTAGCTCTTCATACTTTTGGATGAAGACATAGTGATGGACTTAATGAATGGGCCCTTTCTCAGATTGTGTCTGGAATGTTGTACAATATATGATACATAGTTTATAACACGTTTGGTTATAAGGATTTCATATGTTGAGCACTATGTACAGTATTTGTATCATACCGTATGCATTTGTAAATGTATGAAGAATGTATCAATAGTAAAATCTATGCTCATAGTTACACTATTAATTGTGACTATCACACAGTCAGAATCCTGTGTCAATTTTTGCTCAAAGAGCAAAGAGAAACTTTAGCACACAGTGCCGCGAAGGATAGATGCTCTTGTACTATTTTAAATTGAGATTTGAAGCTCAGATTTTTATTTTTTATTTTTTTATTTTTTTGGTACCAGGGATCAAATTCATGACCTTGAGCTTGCCAAGCAGGTGCTTACACCACTGAGCTAAATCCCTGGCATTTTGTATGTTTTTTATTCTGTTACTCCAGCTGCCCTTGTGTACATTTCTTTCTGCTTTCTGCCCATTTAGACAAGTTCAAAGGTCACTTAGTCCAATTCTGAAATATGGACTGTCTTGCCTTTCTTCTGCTGTCCAGTAGATTTAACTCATGTTTTAGGTAGGTTTTTTTTTGACTGCAGTATTTGATTTAAATTGAATGATACAAAGACAAATTTTATGCCTTGACACAAAAGTTCTTTTTAGATTTTGGATGGAAGTGGTTTTTAGATAGTAATAGCACACATTGTTGTCTTTTCATAGCTGATGAGCATGAAGATTATACTGTGTCTAATGAGAATTTTTAAATTCATGCTTTTGTTCTCTGCTTTCATAGCAAGTGATACTTATGCCCAGGCCTCATAGTAAATTACCTAAATAGTGCATAGTTTTTAAAAGCTTTAAGTTGAGCACTGGAAATTCACTTTTTACTGATTGTAAAATTTAGGGTATTTTTGGTGTGTGTGAAATTTAATTTTGATTAGCATTTTGTGTTCTTTTATTCATGTAAACCAGTTTGGACTTTTCTTATTCTACTAAAAATTAATTCTACTTCAATAGTCCTTTCTAATACTGAGTTTTAAACTTCTCTAAGTTATGCAGCATTTGAATGAAGTAATTCTAAACCTAGTAACTTAGGATATATAATTAGTTTAAAATAGTGCCTATACGTGACAAAAACTTCAGATTGTGTGAAGGGCATACAATGAAATGAACATTTATAATATTCTCATTACCTAAGCTGAGCAGAGGTTGGCAGCTTTCTTTGAGTTCCATGTCATTCAACCTGTCTAGTATGCAAATGTCTTTTGTTTGCGTGCCACAAAGCCCAGGAGGAGCTAGCTGAGGAGAACTGAGAGGGACTGCCAACCAGCAGCACCGTGCTCCCTGTGCAGAAGCATATAGCAGGTGGTGGGGGGTGGTGATACCTGAAAGATGATGGTGGTGCGGGTGAATCGAAAGCCTTCTGTCACCTGTAGCAGGTTTCTCCAGTGCCAGATGTTCCTGGCAACATGTATGGATACAGTACATAAAAACATTGCCAGGCATTTCAAGGATATTCTAAAATGAGAATATATATAAGTGGTTTGTTTTGTTAATAAATTTTGTAGTAATGTTTAATAAGGCCCAATTTATAGTTTTGCATGTGTAACAAAAATGGCTTCATCTCTATATATAGGTTGCTAATACTTACATAATTATAAGGCAATACAATGTCTTAATTTTATACTATTTTACTTTCTTTTTTTAATGGTACCTGGAATGGAACACAGGACCTCATGCTTGTCAGGCAGGCACTGTGCCACTGAGCTATAGCCCTGAACCAGTTTTATAACATGATATACAGGAACAATATTTTTAGAGTTCCTTTTTTGTTTCATTTTATTTTGTTTTTTGAGACAGGGTCACACCATGTAGTTCAGGTTGGCTTTGAGGTGTGTTTGTAGCCCAGGCTGACCTCAAACTCAAGATGATCCTCCTACCTCAGCCTCCCAAGTGCTAGGATTACAG
>PVJX010050982.1:0-10474 GCA_004027295.1 Dolichotis patagonum | reverse complement strand
TCATGGAAGAAAATGGAAGTCACACTCCTGAAATCTCTGAGAAGATAGTAACTGAAGTAAGTAAACAACTTCATGAGATTGTCAAAGCAATCAAATAAGAAATTATGTCTCAGGTAAAAGAAGAAATCATAAACATACTGAAGGAATTGTTCAGCAGGTCTAAAGAAGATAGAGACAATAAAGAGGAGTATAGGAAAATCATGGAAACCTTGAATGAATGTAGAAAGGAATTACAATGCATGAAACAGATTCAAAGAGAGATGCAGGAAATTAAAAATTCAATCAAAATCTGGCAAACTGCTTGAAAGAGATTGAAGATAGACTTTCAACCCTTGAAGATAAGATTGCAACCAGTGATCATGAAAGGAAAGCTCTCTTAAAAATAACACTGAATCAGGAAATAACAACTCAATGGCTATAAGATGATGCAAAGAAGTATAACTTAAGAGTGATAGGTGTAAGTGAAGAAGCAAGGGTCAACACAACACAAATGAAGTTAAAAGAATATTCACAGAAGTAATAGAAGAAAACTTCCCAAATATGGGAAATGGATCTGGCATGCAGATAAGTGAGGTGTGTAGAACTCCAGCTAGCCATAACCAAAGTAAATCTACACCCAGACATAATAATCAAGATCCCAGAAATTCAGCACAAGAATAGAATATTAAAAGCTGTTAGAGAAAAGAGACAGATCACCTATAAAAGAAAACCAACCAGAATCACAGCAGAATTGTCAACACAAATCATCGAGTCAAGAAGAGTTTGGAGTGAAGTGTTTCAAACCCTGAAAGAACTTCCAACCCAGAACTTCCAAAAACTTCCAACCCAGATTGATCTACCCAGCAAAACTATCTTTCAAAATTGATGGAAAAATAAGATACTTCCATGATAAAGAACAACTGAAGGAATTCATGACTACCAAACCAAAACTACAGAGAGTGCTAAAGGATATTCTAGAGAGAGATAAAGGTAACCATGGTTCCAGCAACAGCAGCAGAGGAGGATCGCCAAATAAGACAGGCAGTTGAATGAAGGTGAGAAGTGGAGGGCCAACAACAGGAGGATAGCAGGGCAGAGACAAGCCAATGTATGCTGGTGGTAACCATTAATGTAGATGGCCTCAGGTCAGCAATAAAAAGAAACGCAGGGAGAGTGGATCAAGAAACAAGATCCACTGATATACTGTATACAAGAAACACATTTAACTGGAAAGGAAATTCATAGACTGAAAATCAAAGGAGAGAAAACAATTACTCCATGTGACAGAAGACCAAAAGAAAAAAAAGCTAGAGTAACTTGCCCATCAACAACAGAATGGATAAGAAAGATATGGTATTTTCATGCAGTGGAAAGCTACCCAGCTATAAAGTAGAATAATTTCAAGGCTCCAGTAGGTAAATGGATGCAATTGGAGATCATGTTCATGGCTGAAACAGTTTGAACTCACATGCATGAACCCTAGCATAAGAAACAAAAGGAGTTAATGGGATCCAAAAGCAAAATAATAAATGTAAGAGCAAAGAGGAGGAAATACCTGAGGGGGTAAGGTGGAAACTACTGTCAATTTCTTAATGTTTTATCTTGAACTCTTGCATTGTTTACACAATTTTGTTAGGTTTGGCTTTGTTCTATCTTGTTTTGTTAGATTCTATGCTGTCAGATGGTAGGGGAAGCTATTTTGAATATAATGGGATATATTATGGTAATCATGGTTTCCTATTATATTGCTTTTAAGTCTTATAATGCTTTCACTCATTTGTTTGATTGGTTTTATTCTGTTTAATTTGATTTTATTATGCTTAATGGTATGAATAGCTATTCTGAAGAAAACAAGACATTATGGTAGCCATTGCTGATTTACTATCATCTTACTTTGAAGTCCTACCATACTTTTGTTGTCCTGTTTTGATCGATTCTATCCTGTTGTGGTTTATTTGATTTCATTATGTGTTTTTGTATGGACAAATTTTTGAGGAAAATGAGATATTATAGCAGCCATTGTTCATTTTCTGTTATTTGAATTTGAAGTCCTGTGATGCTTTCATTCTTTTGATAGCTTTATAATATTTTGTTATGTTTGATATTACTGTGTGTGAAGCTATGCTCAACTATTCCAAAGAAATGAGACATTATGACAGCTACTGTTGATGACTGGTTGTCCTGTTGTGAAGTGCTCTGTTGCTTGCATTGTTGTGTTCTGATTTGCTTTGTTCTGTTCTCTTTTGTTTTAATTCTTTTTAAAATAAAAAAAATTTTAAAAAAACTTTGTAGTATTGAATTAGAATTAGAGTGATTTGTTTAAACTGTATTGAACTAGATATACAGATAGATAGGAAGGTAGATACCAGTAACTTGATAGATGCAGATACAGATATAACTACATGGTGTGTGTGTGTGTGTGTGTGTGTGTGTGTGTGTGTGTGTTGTATATGAATATTTCCTAATTCTGAAGCCTGAGAAGCAAGTAGCAATCTCCACACCCTAGAAAAAATGAGCACAACTAACACCTGGATTTCAGTTTGCAAATACTCTTCCCTGTTAAACGCACATGTGTGTAGTATATACTGTTTACATTCTTTGTAGTGAGCTGGTATATACACATAGCACATATTACTTCTTTTTTATGCATTGGAATAAAAGGTCACTCTCCCCGGTTACCACCAAAATTACTATTCTCACAATTCACACATGAAGTAACTGATGGCACAAATATGTGATAACACTATCTAAGCCCCTTATATTTTTCCTTTATATTTTTGTTTTGTATTACTTTTCAAATTAAGTTCTTAAAGATTTAAATAGTTGTAGAAACACATACTGTTGCAAGAAATAAGACAGAAAGTTTTATGTACCCTTTATGAAGTTTTTTCCTAATTGCAACATCTTGCAAAATCACACTGCAGTATCACAACCAGGATATTGACAATCACATGGTTAAAACACTGAGCTGTTCCACCATCACAAGGATCTTTCTTGCTCCCTTTGATAGCCATACCCGTTTCCCTCCTGCCCAAAATGCCTCCTTGACTCCTGGTAGCTACTCATCTGTTCTGCAGCTCTGTAATTTTGTCATTGCAAATATGTCATATGAGGCAACCATGCAGCACACAGTCCTGTGAGATTGTTCTCCTTTATTTATCATAATTCTTCAGAGATTAATCCAAATTGGTGCATGCACCCATTGTCTGTTCTTTTTTGCTGCTGAGCAGTATTCCTCAGTGTGGGTATGCAGCTTACTTTGTGATTCACCACCGAAGGACGTTTGGATTGTTTCTGAGTTTTGTTCATACCAAAAAAAACAAAAAAAAAACCAACCTTCTGTAGACACTCATATACAGATTCTGTGTGGCTACACGTTTTCTTTCTCTGAGATAAATACTCAGAATACAATTTCTGAGTGCACGTTTATTGAAGGTTTTAAGACATCACCAAACTGTCTTCCACAGTGGTATATCATTTTGTGTTCCCATCACAAAAGTATGAATGGTTCAGTTTCTCTGCATTCTTACCAGCATTTGGTGGTGTCATGACTTTTAAATTTTATCATTCTTGTATATAATGTAGTTATATCATTCTCATATATAATGTATCATTATTATATATAATATATAATGTAGTATGCAACATATTTATACATAATGTAGTCATCATTCTTATATTTAATGTAGCAACTGACATGTTGATTTGTGTTTCTCTAGTGTCTAACATCCAATATATATGTTTATATGTCACTCTATATGCTTTTTTACTTCTGAATTTGAGAGTTCATTATCATTCTTTTTTTTCAAACATACATATTTGCAAATATTTTCTTCCACTGGCTTGTATTGTCATAATCTTCAAAGATATTAAAGAAATCAAAAGTTTCAATTTTTTGTTAAAAGCTTCATATTTTAATGAAGTCCAACTTATCAGTTTTTCCTTTTATGGATCACTTTAGGTGTCAGCTACAAGAAACCTTTCTCACATTTTTATCTGCTATGTTTTTTCAGAACTCATAAATCAATGTAATGGAGAATACAAAATCTTACAATTTCATTTAAGCCCATAATGATTTATTTCAAGTTAAAGTTTTGTAAAATGTGAGACTCAGGTTGAAGTTTCCTCCTTCTCTTCTACATCCTCCTCCTGTTTGTCTCCACACCTTCTTTTTTTGCCTGTGAGCTCTAATTGTCCTCTCTTATTTGATGAAAAGGCTGTTTTTCTCTCTTATTTTTCAGTGTCTATAATCAGGTGGACATATTTGTGTGGTTCTGTTTCTGGGTTCTCCATTACACTGATTTATGTGGCTGTTTATCTACCAATATGAAACATTTTTGATTACTGTAGCTGTGTAATATCTTGAAATTGAGTCATACTGACTTCTACTTTGTTATTTTTCAAGACTGTTTTAGTTATATTAGCTCTTTTCATTTGCATGTAAGTCTTATTTTATTTATAGCTATAAAATTCTTGTGATTTTTAAATTTTTTATTTTTTTAAGTTCTTGTGATTTTGGTAGGAATTATATCAAGCCTGAATATCAGTTTGGGGAGAAATGACATTTTTACCATGTTGAGTCTTTCAATTCATGTGGTGATGTTGTAGAAATTTGATATCAAGCCAAATGGAAAATGCTTTGCACCAAGGAGTTGGAAGGCAACTGTTTATTATGTTAGCAGGCTGGAGGAATCAGTTCCAAATCACCAGCTCTGACTGAGAGTAAAACAGAGACTTATATTCATTTTATAAGCAGGAAGTACAAAAGCTGATAGCAAGTTATCATATAATTGGTTACATGAATCAAGTCATATGTTGTCAGGCAGGTTTGTTCTGGACAGATTAGTCAGAAGGATTGTTTATCGTAAGGCAGGAGAAAATAGGGAAGGAGCTGGGGCTTAGGGGGTGATTCAAACTAAACATGTCCTTGACTAGTTTATCTTGGTTAGACAGTCCTTGAAAATAGAATATGTTTATATGTCAGACAGTACAGGCAGTCCAGATGGACGTGGTCAGACTGAGTCTAAGTTACAGCTGACATGGTCAGTCAAGGCTAACTGAGTCTAATGGTCTAACTATGTGGTGGGCTTGGTGAGCATATCTTGTCTTAACAAAGCATCAGACTGTTGATTTTTAACTTTTCTGTCACATTGATGCCTCTGTCTTTATGATAATTGGTTTCTTTCATCACTATTATATAGTTTTTAGCATACAAGTCTTGTACATATTTTATTAAATTTACACATAAATATTTTTTCTGTTTCTTAAGCAGTTATAACTGGTATTGCACCTACATTTTGTGTCTATGAGTTTACTGTTAATATATAGAAAAACAATTGATATTAGATGTTTATTTTGTATCATGAAACTGTATAAAACTCACTTATTGTAAGAATTTTTTCTAGATTCTTTAGAATTTTCTGCTTAATCATATAACTTGTAGAAAAGGACAGTATTATCTTTTTCTTTATTGTCTATATGCCTTTTATTTCTTTTTCTTGTCTTATTACACCTGAAGAACGTCCAGCACCATGTTGAACAAGATGTTGGGAGTGAACATTTTGTCTTGCTCTTGATCTTAGGGTGAAAGCATTCAGCTTCTCATGATTAAATATGATGTAAATCATAAGATTCTATAGATGCCTTTGATTAAGTTGAGTAAGATCCTTTGTATTCTTATTTTTCTGAGAGTTTTAAGACAATTATGACTAGGTATTGAATTTTGTGGAATGTTATTTCTGCATCAATTGATAAGATCACAGGATATTCTTCTTTAGTCTTTTAATATGATTACATTGATTGGTTTATTGAATATTAAGCCACTCCTAGAATAAACCTCATTTGCTCAGGGTGTGTAATTAATTTACACATGGTTAAATTCTATTTACTAATAATCATTAAGATTTTCATGACTATTAATCAGAGATATTTTATTTTATTTTATTTTATTTTATTTTATTTTATTTATTTAGTGGTACTGGGGATCAAACTCCTGACCTTGCGCTTGCCAGGCAGGCACTTATGCCACTGAGCTAAATCTCCAGCCCCTTAATCAGAGATCTTGATCTATCATTTTTTGGTACTGTTTTTGTCTTTTTTTGGTAATACCAGCTTCAAACACTTAACTAAGTCAACATCCTTCCCCTTGTATGAGTTTTTTTTTTTTAGTTTAAAGACTTCTTGTTCTTGGGATGGCAATTAATTTTTCATTGGAATCTGAGAGTTATTATGAGTCTGAAGATCTTATGTAAATTTTGTTTCAGTATGTACTTATGTATTCATTTGACATTGCTTTGGCAAAAGGAACAAGGGCGTACTGGTAACTTTGTAATTGGCAAATGAAAGTCGCAGTGCTGGTTCTCCTTGATCTCATTGTCACAATGGGGTGACGAGTTATTGCTGTTTGATCGGGACAGCCCTGATGGCAGGCACAACACTCCAGTGAGGAGGGGAGAGATTTCGCTGTTTCTGGCTAGGGCACCTCCTCTTGGTTCTCTGTGAACTCTATTGAGGATTTTTATTGCCAGAAGATTGGGGTATAGAAGACAACCTTTGATTTGTTGTTTGGCCCATGGCTGTTTCTGGGTTGCCTGTGTCTTTATCTTCCGATGTGGTATACGTAAGGTGAAATGCAGGCGATAAGGATAAAGTTTGTTCTATGTGTATTGTGCAGGATTTTTAGCTCTGCTTTCCTGAGTGAAGGCAGTAGGGAAATCTACATTTCCATTTCCCCAAAGTTGAAATTTCCTTCATCCTAAGCAGTTTTTGAACTCCTGTACTATCCGTGGCAGGCTGGGACTCATGCTGAGTCAGTTCCACATTCTTTCCATTCAGACTCATGACTCCTGGGTGATGTGGTCAGTGTGGGACTCTGCTTAGAACCCTGCTTAAAAGTCACGGCCTTATTTTCCTAGTTGTTGGTGGTGATGCCAACAGATCTCTCTCAGCCCTCCCACTCTTTAGAACAGAGGAGCTGCAGATACCTGTTGATCAAGGTGATGATGCTTCCCCTGCGGTGGCCCATGTCCATAACAGTCATCCAGGGCTATAAAGCCCCTGTCTCTCCTTTGCTCCAGTAGATGACAGACAACTCTAGGTGCAGAGCTACATAAGTCTGGCTTAGGCATCCACAGAGGCCAAGTGAGAGCCCAATTAATTTTTCCTCTTTTGAGTCCTTTTTTCTTCCTTTCATTTGCAGTGAGATCCCTACAACACTCCTGGAAGATTGCCTGCTTCTCTCTGTGTCTTGCCAGGAACCCAACGTCAAGTCCTGTGCAACCTCTTTGAGCAACGCAACCTTCTTGGAAACCAACTGGGCTTCAGTCTGCTTGGTCCCATTAGACTTAGTCATGAGGTCACATCCACAGGTCCTAGATGGGCTGATTCTCAGATTCATTGCTCTTTCTCTCCGCCATAGCTTTTACTTCCCACCTGTAGGAGGCGTCCTGAGCTGATCTGGCTTCAGCGGGAGAGGTATGCAAGAGTCCTTTCTCCCCCTGAGCCATTTCATTCAATTTAAAGAATTTCATGCGTGCTGTACCCTTGCTTTGTTCTTTTCATGGAGGTTTCATAATCCACTGTGGATTTTCTTTTTGATTTTATTTTAAAGAGAAAAAAATAAAAAACAGAAAAACCTAGAAGCAAACAAACCCAAAAAACAACGAAAATAAAAGCAAAACAACAACAACAAAACACAATAGCTATATAGATTTTCAAAACAAGCTGATAGGAATTTAACAATGGTTGTTATATTGTACATTATTATCTTCAAAATGGCTGCTCAGGTTACCAGATACAGGAATAAAACAAAACAGTAAAATGGAACAAAACACTGGATTTCAAAAAACAAGACAGAAGGATATCCCTCACAGTTGCCACAATGCAACTGCCATCCTCCAATAAATTCCCTGACCACCAGCCCTAGGCTTGCAGAGTCAATCAAACAACACAAATATCAAGCTATTCTTTTCACTTCAGTCACTATGATCTCACCCTGAGTCCTCTGAATCAGCCAGCTGCTTATGACGGGGATGGGGGGTGGGATAGGTGGGTGGGGTGGTGGAGGGTAAATGAACGCTGTCCTGGTCTTCCTGCCCTGGCACAGGAGGGCGTGGTTCATCTTCTTGCTGGTCTCTTCTCATTTCCATTGTAAATTTTAACAATAGATAGAAAGGCACAATTTTAATTTTATTCCCTCTCCAAGCCTACATTTTAATGGGCTTTTGAAGCTTAAATTCTTTTTCAATTTTGTCTTCTGATTTGGATAAAGAAGCTCTTTCAACACTGCAGGAATCCCAATTTCCAAAATCTCTATTCCTCTTCATTTGTGCTTGGAAATTGGCAGTTTCTTTTGAGTTTCTCTCTTTCTTGTAATCTTTTTGTCATTTATGGTCAAAAGAATTTAATATGCGCTAGTGAAATTCTGCCTTCTAATCTTCCCTAGTCACGTCATTAGGCATCTAATCTGCCTTTGAAGTTATGTTGTTTTTGCCAAATAGTTGCCACTACCTGACATGGTTTCCAGCTTTCTGACTGCTAAGCCACTGCTACATTTGAGACATTTGTAGAAAACAGCACTCAGATTTTGCTACCAGTATTTTGAACAGTGAAGACAAAGTTGGTTATTCTTTGGTACAAGCACCCCCCAAATCTCAGGGACTTACAGCAAATACTTATTTCTTACACACATACAATCTCTTCTGCTTTTCTGGTGTGTCTAAGATAATATCTGTTTCACAATTTTTTGACGCTGTGGCATCTCCATTTCACTTTGAAGATTCTTCCATGACCAGCACGGCAAGGGATTAGAGAGCCCAAAGGATGGTCTCTCCATATTCCTGCTCCCCAGTGCTACAACCTAGACTGGACATACATAACATTATTTTTTTTTAGTGGATCATTGGGCAGAACTTTCTTTCTATTATGTATCCTTGCAATATATAATAGTTATGTTCATTTTATGGAATTGGTACATACATTAATATATCTCATATCATTTTTGACCCTTTTACCCTCTTACCTTTCACTTTCACAGAACTTTCATTTGCCCACATAAGTGGGAGGTGAATAGAAAGAATTTTTTCCCCTTTGTGTCCAAAAAGGGAGAGATGATGTATATAGTAAACATCCAGTGGAACTGTAATCATGCCAACCACTGTTATCACAGGAGAAACAGTCTGCTTAATTCCATGCTAAACTCAAAAGTTAAAAAGATTTTTCAGAAAATGGAAGAGTCTCTTGAAGCAAAATGTAAAAATAGGTATATAGCAAAAGAGGTTAGTTAAAAACATCCTTAAATCATAGACTACTTCAAACCATGCAAGGTGGATTATACTATCACTTGAAAGTTTTAGTGTGTTTAGGAAAACTTGCGAGCTACATTAGAATTCTACTCTCCAAATCTTTGAGCATTCTTCAAAGGCTGTCATGGGTACAAGGCTGTTATCATGATTATATTTATATTCACAGTAGGAAGATTTAGAAGAAAGTACATAGTTTGGTAATCTTTCCAAACTAAGACTTGGTGATGTGATGATTCAGAAATCATATTTTTAGAAATAAAGTGTTTTATTGAGTATTTTAGGAGGCGTGGTTGTGTCAATTTCCCATTAGTGCTACCAATACCTGAGATAATCAACTTGACAAAAGAAGAGCTTATTTTCGCTCATAGTTTTGGAGGTTTCAGGCTTGGTTAGCTGACCCTTGGCTTTTGGACCTGTGGTGAAGCAGCACAATATGATGGGAACATTGGAAAGACGCTGACGTCATGGCCAGAAGGAAAGAGAGAGTTAAGGATAGAGTCTCACGATTTTGCCTTTCAAGAGAAGGCACCCAACAAGCTAACTTTCTTCCCTTAGGCTCCACCTCCTATTTGCTCCATCACCTCCCAGTAGCAGTGTAGGCTGGTAACCAAGCCTGTGGCACTTTGAAGTTCCCTTGAGAACCACATTATAGCAATAGTTATATTTTATTTAAGTTGGTATAAACTATTTTACAGTATTATTATCAGCAGAAGGGATATAAAGGTATTTATTCCGACTTCACATGCATTTGTATTCCCTAAGTACATTCTCATCACACACACAAAAATGTTACTGGTATTGTCAAGAAACTTCTGCAAGAAAAATTTGTCATGATTAGGTACATAGTAGGGAACCTGTGGACTCTTAATGAGATAATGACCCTGAAGGCCATTGAAAGAGTGTGGTGTAATTTTGAGCTGCTTACCCAGTAACGGAGATCTATTGCCACTTCTGTCTATATGTTCTCTTACTTCACTGATTTCTTATTTATATCCTAAGTATCTTCAAAATAATTTGAGGTGGGTTGGAATGTGAACTATGAGTATGGCAGACTTTTACTTCAGGCTGTTGAGGGAGAATCTGACTTATCATTCACCATAAATATCTATAAAATTGGACACTTATTTTCACGTTTTCTGGCAAGCATGGTACCAGAGTGGTCTCTGAGGGAATGGAAACATAATGAGGCCTTT
>PVJX010050981.1:0-10469 GCA_004027295.1 Dolichotis patagonum | reverse complement strand
CTGTATTATTTCTAGTTTTTTTCTCTTTTGCTTTTGAAAAAGAAAAAAAGATTTTTATAAATCACAAATGAAATCAATGGGAAATGGATTTGCAAAGCCAAACACAATAGATAAATTAAAGTTTCATTATCAATATCTCAAACTGATAATCTGAAAATGTCTGCTAAGTAAATAATTGTCACGATGTAACTGGATTTATGTCCTTTTTTCCTAACTTCATAAATTAGGTGCAATTTGTTACCAAATTTAGTCATAAAATCAATCCTAATTATATCTCTTTTCTTGTCCTACCCAGTCTCTAACTGTGAGTTCAGCATTAGAATGACAATTTGTTCTACTTGATTTTGGCTTCTGTGCAACATCCTTACTAATTTAGGAACCTGTGCCTCCTAATTTTGACCTTGATACCTGAAGTTTTCATGCCGGTTGGGTATTTTGAATCACTTAAACTTATAAATTCTGACACTGTTTCCATATGCATTTCCAACCTGATTCTTCCTGTTTGCCATTCTTTTTTTAGAGAAAAAAACAGAAAAAATGGTAGAAATAATATAGAATTTTTTTAAAAAAGTAAGAAATCACTAGTTGACAAATTACATATTGTTTTCTTAGAAGTAATTGTTCAAGTTACAAAATCAAAGAATAATGGACAGTCAATGACATTACTAACTATTCTGCTTGACGAACTAACAAACCTTTAATAGGAATCAACAACTGGGATCTCATCTTATTAGAAAGTTTGTGCACTTAAAAAGAAATCACCAACAAACTGAAAAGAAAAACCACAGAATGGGAAAGAATTTTAGCCAGCAACCCCTTAGACAAAGGACTTATATCCAGAACATATAAAGAATTGAAAAACATCAAGCCCCCCAAATTCAAAGACCCTCTCCAAAAATGTGCATCGGAGAAGAGCACACATTTCTCAGATAAATATATACAAATGGCAGATAAATACATGAAGAAATGTTCACCATCACTGGTCATTTGAGAAGTGCAAATTAAAACAGCATTGAGATTTCATCTCATTCTGGAAAGTATGGTTGCTTGCCATTCTTTGAAAGGTTCCTGTCTTCCTCAGATGTTAAAACATTGGTCCTTTCTGGGGGACCTAAGATGTGTATATAAATTCAATATTTGTAACATGCTATGTGACCTGGCAAACTTTTAGAATAAAGTTGCACTTCTTAACAGTTATGAAAATATTCCTAGATGCAGTGCATATTTGTGAGAAATTGTGTAAGACACATATTCCTAGTGTATATGTAACAAGATTGTAGGATCATTCAGTCTTGATTAGGTAAAGAATATTTGGTACAACAAAGATCCATATATAAGATCTTTCTATGGACAGAGTAGTTTTGGCTTATTGCTAGGACTGGGGACATATAGGGAAGTCTCAAGGGTATATGTTTGAAACTGATTGCTTATACTGTTTGATCTGTTTTTCATGCCTGTATCTTGTAATCTGAGCAATTATTTTGAACACAACAATATGCAGTATACTATTTTTAAATTCCTATCACCTCGTTTTGAAATCCTATATCATTTCCATTGTTTTGTTATGTTTTTATTGTTTTGTTTCCTTTTAATCTCTTTAAAATAAAAAAGTATATCTTTGGAATAATTGTTTCTTGTCCTTTTGCTTAAGATCAAGTGTAATATATATATATCTTTGGAGTCACTAGAAATGAGCCCATTTATTCTTAAATTTATTTGTTTATAATAGGGAGTAGAAAGTTTGAGGTGTTGTAATTAGCATAGTATTTGATAAATAATGGACAATCAATATATGTTTGAAAAATAAATTGATTTGTCTACTCAGTTTTAAGGTCATGTCTACATAAGAATTTTCAAAGGATAATTTCATTATGTGTCTAATAAATTACATTATTCTTCTGAGTTGTTTCAATAACAAACACCTTGGAAAATTATTGATATTGCACAAGAGAGATTGGGATGCCCTCACAGTCTAAGTCTTTATTAATAAATCAAAACAAGATTCATGAGTTAAAACAGAAGAATTATGGTGATTGAAAAACTGATGGATGAGATTTTGGGCAGAAAATATAGTCCTATTTTCCTAGATGAACTATAAATCATGAGAAATTCCACTTTCCCCTCAGTTAACCATGATGTTGTTTTGAAATTGTGTGCAGTAACACATCTGTGTGGGAGAGATTGGAGGCCTCAAAACTCTTTAAAAAGAACACAGTTTTCTTTATTTTTAAAATTCTAGTGGAACAGAAAATAGACATATGCCACCTGAATTGATCCCCTCAGATTAATCTCAAACTCATTTGTGCCCTCAGGTAAAGTGACAACATTGCTTAACAGAACATCTGGGCAGTGTCAGGGGATGTGATTCAAGGGCAGGTTTTTTTTTTTAACCAGAAACCAGAAATTATCTTTTAGCTCCTTTTATGTTTATTTCTAAAGCATGCCTGTTATTTTTACCCAGTTACATTACCTACCTTTCATTCATTTTTTCCTTCCTTTTTGATGTACTTCCTGCATTGAACATTGAGAATAAGTGGTTTAATAGATACATTAAGCTATGAACTCCTACAGTAGACCCAATACAAATCAAAATTATTAATAGTGTTGGTTTCACCCATGGTTTTACTAACCTTTTTCCTTTTCCTATTATTACTTCTGTTTCAAAAATCTGTGCATTTCTACCATAAATCTACATTTTTTATAGACATCACTGGTAAGATGATTTTTAAAATAAAGAAAATATGTCCCTGGGAAAACCAAAGTTTTAATAAAGCTCAAAGTTCTACTCTGCTATTACCATCGGTTCTATCATGTTGTGTCTTATTGGGATTTTAATATATGTTATAGTATAAACAAATTATTTTATTGAAAATAAGATATTATAGTAGCCATTGATCTTATTTATTCAGTTCAGAATGTCCTGTAATTATTTCATTCTCTTGAATGGTTTTACACTATTGTGTTATGTTTGATATTATTGTATTTGCAACTATGCTCAACTATAGCAGAGAAAGAGATATTTTGATAGCTACTGTTAGTGTCCGGTTGTCTTAATGTAAAGTGTTGTGTTGCTTATGTTGTTCTGTTCTGATCTGCTTTGTTCTGCCCTCTTTTGTTTTATTCTCTTTAAAATAAAAAAAGTAAAAATAATAAAAATAAAACTCAAAGCAACATATATAAGAGGATTTGAAAACCACAGGAGTGATTTAAATAATGATAAATAATCAGTTTCTACTTAACAATTTCAGTTTTAAAATTGAATTCAACCAGAAATTCACATCTATGTACAGAGAGTTAAATTACTATAGAAGATTATCTACTTGTTTTTCTGAGAATAACATTTTAGAAATGCATTCTAAAGATGCTTTCCTCCAAACTTCTGATATTACAGATAAGAAAACTGATCCAGCAACACTTACCCAAATAGCACAGCTGTTAGTGATTGAGCAAAGTTTGAATACAGTGCTGTCAACAATTCAAGTTTTCAGTGGTTGGATACTTTTAACTTACAGGTTCACAACCATATCATTATTGAAAGAAACATGAAGTTTTAAATCTATACTTGAGCTTACTTGACCTTTCAACATCTCTTAAAGGAATAAGAAATAGCACATCAGTTAAGAATCTTTGCTGTGGTAAACTAACCATGGTAATAAATTTTCATGACTATTTGCTTAAGGTTCTGCAGATGGCACAGTGAAAGGATAAGCAATGCTAAATAGAAAGATCATGTACTATTATTTCAAAAGGGGACTTGGACTAGAGAAAATGCACTTCATCTGAGTTATAACAATGACACTAATTATATTAGCTTTTCCAACAGGATATCTTAATGTTCCAAAAGGGAATACAAACTGTCCAAGTATCTTTTCCACCACAAAAGATGAATTAGTTATTTCTATAATCATATCTAATTCTCGTGCTTAAAGTGCTCATCACCTTTCACCTATAAGAATAACCTGGTAGGTAGTATAAGTCTAAAGCATTATTACTAAAATGTAAACTTTCCCTCAGATTGAATAATCTTCAAAGAAAAACCTGGATGTCTTTGTTTCACTACTATTCCCATCCAATGCTATTTGGAATCCTTCAGTTAGTCAACCAACAAATTATCAATTTACTAAGAAGCAGACAATATAACAAGATTGTTTTCTCAACCAATGAGGAAGCTTTGGATTACATTATGTTTTAATGGTCAATATTTGAATTTTGAGAGTAAAGTTAAAGTATACATCACACAAACAGCTTTGAAATACTTCCTAAAAATATATTAGTGGCTCTGTGGTTAAATCAACATATAGTTGAGTAAATAACCAACACAGATCTAAAAATTATGGAAATACACACCTTAGTTTCATGCACAATTATATCCTCAAAGAATAGGTTAGTACTGGGGCAAGATTCTGAGCAATTAAGAAAGATAAAACAAAAAAAAGAGAAAGAAAGCCAGAGCAATGTCCAAGCACAGATTAGAAGTGCATTAAGAAGCCTTCTATTGTGTATATTTACTTCTTTTTTGATAAGAAACATATAGCCCAGAACTTGATTAATTTAGACCTAGCAAAAAGAAGCTAGTGAAATGCATAAAGTAGAGGCTTTCTAAAGCTGTAAGGCAATCTTTTTCACAATGTAGTAAATTTCAAAAATTTAGAAACATGTACAGGAGTCCAAATGTATCCACAAGGTCAAAACAAAATGCCTGAGATATAAAAATATGTATTTTATTGTAAAATAGGAAAATATTCTAACAGGTAATCCTATCCCTTTCTTTTTAACTTCCCATATGGTGAGAATGTGAAAAACCCATTGGAAAATCTGTAACCTTAATATATGTTTTAAATCAGAGATTATACTTCTGGAGGGGCTGTAAGTCCTCCAGTTCTATAGTATCCAAGTTCCTATTGGCCACAATTAATTGCAAAGCCCTGCCTAACTGCAAAAGCTTTGGATAACGTGAAGGAGCACATGGATATGATGAGTAGTTACTATCTCTGCCACAATTCCTCACTAGTTTTTTCATCATGGCCAAGCCATTTGATGCCTCTGTGTTTTAACTTCTCTACATAAGGAATAAGCATACAAAAGTACTTATCTCAGGAAGCAGATATGACGGATTAATAAAAAGCATGTCATCTGGACCCACCATGTAGCTCACATTCCTCTGTTCTCTCACATATGAAGACCTACAGGCTGATTCCAAAATTTAGCTATTGGGAATTGTGCTGCTATATGCATGGCTATGTATGTATTGTTATGATGTAATGTATTTAGCTCTTTCAGTAAGATACCCAGAAGAATTAAAACTGGGTCAAATGGAATTTCTAATTTAGGTGGGGTTTTTTTGAGGACTCTCCAAATTGTTTTCCATAAAACACTTAGAAACAAGGATTGTACTATCCTATTTATCATCAAACTCACTGTGCAATTCATTTTCTACTGTGCTGCCATGCCACAATCCATATTTTACTCTGTAATACAATAGATTAGGATCCCTGCTCATGTTGGGTAATAGAGGTTTCTTATGACTTTGGCTATTTCTTTAATTTCACTATGATTGAAGATGAAATTTATTACAAGCTGGCTACAGCAGCCAATCAGAAGTCACTAATTTTTATCAAGATGTTGCTGAATTGCAATGGATCTTTCTGGAAATGTTTAAGGGAAAAAAGAGATTGTGATATCTCAATTTATTAAGAAACTGAATTCATACCAACATTGAGTTTTTAAAAAGTAACTCTTCTATGAGGATTCATTTTTTGCCTGTACAGGATGAATTTAATAAGGTTCACAAAACACATCTATGGATATATGGAAATGGATAAGCCTACTGGGAAGTGTGTGTGTGTGTGTGTGTGTGTGTGTGTTTGATTACATGTTTAATGATTAATATGAAAGAAAAGACATAAGTTGTTTTCCAACTAAGTATAAGGATATAATCATTTTACCTTACAATAGAGGGCCTAAATGCCTAAGTGAATCACTTTCATTAATTCTATGTTGGCAATAATAGAGGAATAAGAGACCCAAATGATATCTAAGACTGTAATGGTCATGGCATGAAATGTGCTCCTTTTTAAAGCAATGAACTAATGGTAAAAATTTCCCAATACTAGGAATAATTTATAAAACTGTTTATAATTATGTTATAAAATATAAATTATATTTGTATTACATCTTTTATATAAATTATTCTACATACAAAATGCTAATGAAAAGTTGGATTAAGCTTTTTCATATTGACAAGTTTGTACCTAGGCTGAGAGAGCAACTGAGCGCAGCATTGTTTATGCATAAACTAGGGAAAATAACTGCCCACAGGGTATTCATGGAGAGTGAATGAGAATCATGTAAAATACATACTAGGATCATCAGCTGATAGTGGACAATAAATGGTCATCCCTCAACTTCAAAGGTAGTTCAAAACAGTCCTTCATTCTTCGATATTTCAGAGAATAAGTTTCTAAACAGCAGCTCAGCAATGTAGCACATGGATTCAATGAAGGCAAATTTGTGCCTTAAATAAGATTTTAAACAACTCAGGAATTTGTTCCATCTCAGCTGGCTATTTTTCTTTCCCCAAGATATCACCTGATAATGGAGTCTGCTGTTTCTCTCCTGCAGGAACTGCATTTCTTAAAAGACTTTAGAAGGCATAAGTCATCTGAGAACCAAACATATCTACTATTAAGAGTAGAAGTGATACAACTTGGAGGAAGTTTTCTATAACCTAATCCATCTTTATCCTAGTATCAGGACAAGGAGTAGAATCCTAGATGGACCAGTGTAGGAGGTCGAGGTCCTGAGGTCTGGCTGGCCGCCCTGGCAGAAGAGAGAGTCTGAGCACACTCAGATTCCCCTTTCCTCGGCACACCAAGTAGAACATCCCTGCCAGGGCCACCCCACTTGGAGCCCGCCCTTCAGTGCACCCCCACCTTTTCTAAGCCTGCTTCTGCCCTTCCTGAAGCTCAATCCTGCCTTTCCTCTGAGCTCATTTCCGCCCTTCCTATTCAGCCTATATATATTCCTGCACTTCCATAATAAAATCAAATCTGCACCATCAGCCTGATCTTTGGAGTCATCTCTCTGACACCCCTTGCCAGTCCCCTGCAGCCCCAAAAAGGCTGCAGACCAGAGGTTGAAAATTATATATAGTCATCTCTGAAATTATTTGTAAGAGTTAATTTTCTCCTCAAACAAAAAGCCAGTTCAGCCAGGCATGGTGATGCACTCTTGAAATCCCAGCACTTGGTAGGCTGAGGCAGGAGAATCTTTTGCAAGTTCAAGACCAGTCTGGGCTACAAAGTGAGCCCAAGACCCTCCTGAACAGCATAGCAAGACCCTGTCTCAAAAAGACAAAAAAAAGCCCATTCTGTTTTTGTGTTCAGAAGAGTTTGATGTCATAATTTGTGGCATTTTGGCTCCCTTATCTATCACCTCTTTAAGTCCAGTCAGGAAAAATTAATCGGCAAGCAAATTAATACAACTGGAGAGGAATGAATCAAACCACAATCCTTCTAAGTGGGATGGATTAAATGTAGTTTCTACTAGGAGTGGATAAATAGTCCTAAGTCATACTTGAAATATAGAAAAAGGAAAGACTACTGCTTAAATGACAATGAGCATTCATGTAACAATGCTTTAAATATAGTGTATAAAAAGGACCTGATGACCAGGAATTTAGGTCAGTGGCATAAGCGCCTGCCTGGCAGGCACAAGGTCATGAATTTGATACTCAGTACCAGAAAAAAGGACCTGAACTTGTCCTATTCCATTGATAGTGTCAATCATTTTGGATACAACTCCTTTGCTTGCCAGGAGAGGCTACATGTGTAAAGTTTGACATTATTTCTTTAGCAGACTTTCACTGATAGGGATCAAAAATTCTATGTTGGGCTGGGGATTTAGTTCAGTGGCATAAGCGCCTGCCGGGCAAGTACAAGGTTGTGAGTTTGAACCCTGGTACCACAAAGAAAAAAATTCTATCTCATTTTGGGATGGGTGGCAAAAGAATTTGTTGAAAAAAGCCAGAAGTCTTTGGTTCTTATTTGAAATAGTATGTGACATAGTTATGTCTGTAAATGTTATAGTTCAAGTATCTTTGGCATTTCTCTTTCCTCTTCCTTATTACAACTTGACTGCTTTTTAAATAATGCTGCATATTTCTTAGCAACACTTTGGCAATAGCTTTAGAACTCTTTGTGTCTTATTTCAGTCTAAGCACTCAACTTTTGCCCAAAAAAAACAAATATAAACTGGTAATGTACTTTATATAACCAATGGTTTTCACAGTGAATTTTTCTGTGCCTAAGGATTCTACAAGGGTGTCTTAGAAGATCTTGTCACTCACGTATCTTACCTCTACCTTAATTAAAACTGATTAGTTTATACTAATTTATACATTGAGGTATAGAAGAAGATGTTGGTGCTACAACTGTTTCACAACTGAAAACAATTACTTAGAAAAAACTAATTCCTCTTCACCTCCACCCTGGAGACACTGTTTTCAGTGTCTTTTTCTATTTTGATTGTTGATGTGCCATATTGTAAAGCATAACATGACACAGTTAACCTAGCTATGCCAGAGATTGAAATTTTTGAGCTTTTGCATGAAATCCACATAAATTACCTAAAACAATTCAAGGAACATGAATTGGAAAACATTTCATTATGTTCCATTGTTATGAGCATTATAAAAATGAATCGCTAGGCATTGAAGCTATAGCTAGGTAACTCTTTTCCCTTACATAAGGTTATCATTATCAAGCTAATTTTACTAGACAATTTTAGTAAGGCCTACAAGCTATGTAGAGAGAATATACACATTAAAAGAATTTCTAAGTTCTAAAACTGAATACTTGAAGCCCAGATAATTTTTGCAAGTTTTCTTATTTAAAGAAAAACAAGACAAAACAGAAAAAAAGGTAGAAGTAATACAGAATTTCAAAGAAAAATACTAACATTAAGAAATTACTAGTTGATAAGTTACATGTTTTTCTCTTAGAAATAGTGTTCAAGTTACAAAATCAAAGCATAAAAAGTAGACACTGAAATATTGGCAGTGCAAACCATTCTGTTAAATGATCTAATGGAAACTTAGTAATGTGGTCATCTATCTTACACACTTCAACATCCATACAGTTATATCCTTTAGAGCACTTCCTTTCCCTTTCATTTTATAATATCTACTATGTATTTTGGATCTTATTACTCTTCCAGTTTTTATTATTTTTTTACACTAGAGAATCAATGTGATATTTACAATTGTGAGACTTATTTATTTCACATATGAGGATAGTCTCAAGTTGCCTCCATTTACCTATGAAGGCCTCAAGTTCATCCTTTTTTATTGCTGAGTAATATTTCATTGTATAAAAATACCACATCTTTTTCATCCACTCTGCAGTTGATGAGCATCTTGGTTGTTTCCAAGATTTAGCTATCACACATTTTGCTGCCATAAACAGAGGTGCACATACATCACTGTGACATGACCTTTTCCGTTTTTCTGGGAAATTACCCAGACCCAGATAATTATTGGCATCAGAACTGTGTAGTGCTTGCCACAAGTACTGAAATGAATAACTACATTTGTCACCTTCAGTTCCATATCAGTATGGATACTTGTCCAATACTGTCCTTTGGATCAGTTTACTTACAATATTTACCATGCCTATGTGAGGTTGTGACATCTAATAGATCCAAAAGAAAGGGGGTTTTGCTGAGTTTAGGCACCTATCAATACCTAGTATTTTGGGGTATAATAAGTACTTGTTGTATTGGTGGAATACTGAAGAGATTTACTTATACAGGTAAATATATTCATATTCCTTTTATGATATGAAATGTGAGTTGGAGAGTATATTAGTCTGCTCAGGCTACCGAGAAGGGAAAAAACAGATGAACTAGAAAATGAAAAGAAATTTTCTCCATGAATTCTCAGAAGACTAGGAGTGGAAGCTCCATTCAACCAGCTATTCCCCTCCTGGGTATTTTCCCAGAGAAACAGAAAAGTTCATATCACAGGGATATATGTGCACCCATGTTCATAGCAGCACAATTTGTAATAGCTAAATCTTGGAAACAACCAAGATGCCCATCAAATGCAGAGTGGATGAAAAAGACGTGGTATTTTTATACAATGGAATATTACTCAGCTATAAAAAAGGATGATCTTGAGGCCTTCATAGGGGAATGGGGACAACTTGAGACTATCCTCATTAGTGAAATAAATGAGTCATTTTTATAAGTATCACATTGTTTCTCTAGTGTAAAAAGTAATAAGAACTGTAGAGTAATGAAACCCAAAATGTGTAATTGCTACTGTAAAAAGGAGGAAAAGAAAGTGCTCTAAAGGATATAACTGCATGTGTGTTTAAGTGTGTAAGATAGATGTCCATATTATTGTTTTTGTTAGAATGTTGAGCAGAACCATTAACAGGCTCATTGTTTGAATGTGTACTTTATATGTT
>PVJX010050980.1:0-10469 GCA_004027295.1 Dolichotis patagonum | reverse complement strand
AGACACCCTGTTCCTTGGCACACTAAGTAGAGGATCCCTGCTAGGGCCCCCCACTGAGAGCCCACCCCAAAATGCATCCCTGCCTTCCCTAAGCCTACTTCCACCCTTCCTGAAGCTCAATCCCACCCTTCCTCTGAGGTCACTTCCACCCTTCCTCTTCAGTCTAAATATACTCCTGCACTTTCTTAATAAAATTGGATCTGCGCCATCAGCCTGATCTATGGAGTGGTCTCTCCATTGCCCCTTGCCAGTCCCCCAGAGCCCCAGAAATGCTGCCAGTGGCACCCAAATGTGGGGCAATTGTGCCTCCTCAGACTCAGTAAGAGGCCCCCACTCACATCATGGGCCCCACACTTTGCAAGCAGCAGCACCCACCGGCACAGGCTTTTGCTGCCCTCTTGCAGGCCAGGCAATGCAAAATTACCTGTTCCACCCTTTCCCAGTATTGGGAAACCCTTACCCCCTTTAATCCCTGGCTCCACACTGCCTAGCTATGGGACCCTCAGACTGGGACTCAGCTTCTAAAGTGAGTTCAAGCAGTGGAGCAACATGAGGGGAAAGCCTTTACCCTGGGGCTTCAATGTACCTTAGTTACCATCCAAGCATGTTGATGGGCTTGGATAACATCTCTGGGGTTGATGCAGAAGCTTTCCTGCTGTTAGTGGATCCCGCCACTTGCACTGCTGCAGCGCCCGTGGGGTGTCCATTCCTTACCTGTGACTTGGAGAAAGATATTTTGCTGAGTCAGTGGGATCTGGTAAACTTAATGGAGAAGGCCTCTATACTACTGAAAATCTACCCTTCTCTTGAGCCTTTAAAAGCTCCAAAGACATTGCCAAGAGAAGGGTCCCCACCCTGGCCAAGTTCACCACAGAACCTCTGCCCTGTCAGACAATCAAAGAGGAACTTGACAGGAAGGACCCACCTGTCTACCCGGCAGCACCACCTACTGGCGATGATGGGTCATTACACCTAAAGATCCATGGAAATCTTACTGTCAGACAAATATAAATAGAAAATCTCAGTCTACCACTACAGAATGGCACGATTATTATGAAGGCTTATGCTGTATTCTGGGTAACTGGGCAAAACACTGGGAATGGGAAAAAGAGGTAAGTGATGCATTTCAGAATCTTTCTCGTCCTTTGCACTGGTATCCTCATGAACATACCACCTTAAAGCGCCTCCAGGAGGCAGTCAAAGAGGATGGCCTCCAAGAACCTTTTGCCCAACTACTCCTTGAAACAGTCAGTATGGAACTTAATTGTCCCACTGATTGGAAACAGCTAGCATTTTTAGTAGCGGTCAATACCTAGACAGCCTGGCTCTCTATAATGATGAATGTGAACACCAATGTGCCCCAAATACAAACGTGGTTATTACTGGGAGACAGACTGCTGCTCTAAGACTGATAGAGATGACAGCCCTTTAAACTCCAAACAGGGTGACCCTCAGCCCAGCAACAAAAAAAGGACCCAATAAACAACAAACATAACTCACAGGTATTATTGATATAAAGGATTGCTTCTTTTCCATCTCCCTACACCCTGAAGACCAACCAAATTTTGCCTTTTCTATACCCCAAACTAAGCACAATGCCCCTTGTGAGAGATGCCATTGGACAGTGCACCACAGATTTTAAAAGGTTACTTAATAGAAACTGCTGCTTTCTGCTCCTTTCCCTGCTTCTTATAGGCCCCCAGGCAGGGGAGGACAGAAAAACCTCAACTGAGCCTGGAGTTTGGCCCAGAGAAAGAAGGTAAACAAACAGTGTTGCTTGTTTCACTTGCAAGGAAAAATCAGGGTTATTGTTCAATCTAATCAAAACACAGCTCAAATCTCCCTAGATTATTTTATTGCTCAATTGTTTATTCTTCCCTTGACAGAAATTGGAAAATCTGTAAGTAAAGAAAAGGTACCTAGGGATTTTGGATCTTTTGATACTTATTAGAGAGATAGGAAACAGCTCTGGCCTTCCCAAGCTACTCTCATTTTTCTTATCACCTGTGCACATGCTTTATAAATCAAGAGTTTACACTGCACTGCTGCTCAGATCCCCAACAACAGTGAGTTGACATGTAGGAGCAACACCTGCATGTCACAAGAGAGCCCAAGTTACCTAAATATAAAATGCAGTTTCCATTTTCTTTACACCATACCACAAAAATTCATTGTAATCTTCAGGTCTAAAAGTAGTTAAATGTGCTCAAAATTTAAATTTCAAATACAAGGGGAGAGTTCACCTCATCATGGATTTTGTTTGGCAGTATATACCATTTACAATATTTAAATTCTAATAAAGATGTAACTACTGCAGCAGAACAATAATACAACCAAATAAAGTCTAAAAACCATCCATTAGAAATATCTTCATACTGGATAATAAAACACCCAGTCCAGTGCTACTGTAGGGTCGAGGGTAGTCTTGTGTTTTTCCAGGAAAAGCTAAATGGCCTACCTGGGTGCCAGTGTATGCTGTGCAGCTGTATCATGAGCCCAAACCCATAAAAGGTGTTGATTCCTCTCAAGAAGCTGATGCCCAGTCCTATGACAGTGATTCCTTGGAGACCACGCCACAATCAATAGAAAAGGATAAAGCTAGACTTGACCCAAGATGCCCACAGGATGGTAATCACAAATAAATAATGTCCAAATAGATGATAGAAGTGCACACTAAGTCCTATAACAAAAATACATTAATTATAGATAAGGTTTTGTCTTTTTCAAATTCTTTGATAAGAGATCTCTGATAATTGACCTACAACAAATCTGACTACTCCATTTAAACTTGCAAAATGTATAACTATAGACAAATTTATGTAATTCAATTTGGCTAAATGTATTTGAGTGCTCTCTGATTGTGTAAGATGTTCATTAGTCTGCCTGTGAATCTGTTTGTCCAGTCTAAGACTTGGAGAGTTCTCGTGGATACTGACAACTCTGTGTTTGCTTCTACATATGTTTGAATATATACAAATTGTCTGTCCATGTTGTTGTCTGTCCATGTCTGTTGTCGATATGTCCATTTGTGAACAGCTATTCTTTCTTATTTTGAACTCAGCAATTTTCCTTTTCCCTTTTTCTTTTGCATTTATAGATCATTTACTCCAGATTTATTTGAGTTATAAAATAAAAACACATGCTTCCACCTGGGTTCCCAGTTAGTCACAATGATGCTAAAGTCATGTAAATGTACTGTACATTGTTGCTTATCATAATTTGAGAGTCTCTCATTGTTCAAAAATAATATGTTAAATGTTATGATTGCAGTTTTCTTAAGAAAAAATTATTATAAAATGATTAAACAAATATCCCTTGGGGTTGGGAATGTTGGACGAGAAAGTGGCCACCTGGTAACATTTTACCAGCTCTTGTTCATTGATTGGAGGCTCCAATGATCTCCATAACTTTCTGGGAGACATCTCAACTGAAGTTATATGACAATGTTATTTTAATATGTTCACATTGGTCATCATTAAAAAAACACTAATACAAAAGGTGTTTGATTTTAAAAATGCCCATAAAAAGGTTTTCATAGGGTTGTGACAAATGATTGTTGCTAACTTCATGGTGTATGCATATATTCATGCTTCCAGATATATTGGTTTCCCAAAATGTCAAACAGGAATTGTTTATGGTGACAGAATTTTGGTTCAGATTCAGACTCCTGCCTCTCACCGATGCTTATTGAGATGTATATCCCCCTAAATTATAACAAGTTAGGTAAAATCTTCTATGTATTAGATAGCAATGATTAACCAAAAAGGAGTAAGTTGATGTCAAAATGAAGATTCAAGTGTGTTACAAAGTGTCATCATGGTTTTTTGTGCTACCACATTGTATAAGATTTGATTTCTACATTTTCTATGTAAAATATGTAACTGTTTTCTACTATTCTACAGGTGTGCAACTGTTAGAGCAGCTGTGGTTGTTAAAAAAATCATGGTCCTTGGTACACCAGTGCCTTCTTCATAAATGCCTGTTAAACATATAACATTTCCCTACATCATGGACTCCTTTACAATCCAGAAAGACAGACCATCTTAAACATACCAATCTTTCCTTAAAATTTTTAATAACAACAGAGGGGAACCTATGCCCCTGGAGTACACCAGATGAACTACTGTTCATCTAGCTAGTTCATCTAGTTAGTTCATCTAGTTATTTCATCTACTCTTCATCTAGTTAGTTCATCTAGATGAACTAACTAAATCCTTTATCACTATGAATTTATTAACAAAATTCATAGTGATAAAAGGGCTATCCCCTATTCACAAACACTGGGGCCCATTACTTTCCCCTCCCACTCCACTTTCTTTGGTGAGATGGAAGGACCTCCTTAGTCAACAACTGCAACCTGCTGCTCCCCTATTAACCCAGGGTAGAGGATTCATTTGTCTTTCTAGAAACAGACTCTCACCCCGTGTGAATCCCCACATTCAATGTTCAGCCCACCACTGCCACTGTCAGAGATGGATTGACTGACACTCCACAACAGTCACCAAGGGGTGTACCAACTTGGTGCAGGAGGAGATGCATCTCTAACACCAAAACCACCCCTCCATCACATGGGGAGTCATTAAAGCACGCTTAAGCCAAGCCTGAAATCTCCCTATTCTGCCCAGGATACTGCTGAGCTGCTGCTGCAGGAGCCACCGCTGCTGTCTCCCTCACTCGATCAACAGTGACTATCCAGGCTCTCAATAACATATCCAGCTCTACCGCTGAGACATTTCAAGTGCAGCAACAAATAAACACCTACACCCACATGGCTCTCTTAAACCTTCAGCAGCAAATAGACCTTCTAGATGCAGAACTACAAGATCTGTGGCATGTCGCTACAATGGCCTATGATCAACAATAGGCTTCTGTGGTGCTTTGCATTACTCCAAAACCTGCCAACCTGTTAGCTGCTCATCTTTCACTTCGTGACTGGATTTTGAGTCCATATAACAGCAGACCAGAGCCCTGGGCAACAGCTTGAGAATCATTTCTGTAGCTACATGACATACTTGGTCTCACTGGGATGGTTTAATAATATCTGTGTCACCCACATTTTACTTATGGTAGCCACTGTTTCGCTCTGAAATAATATATTTTCTAGTTTCACTTGACTGAGATGAGATAGCTGATGCTATTCTACTGTGCTATGCTAATTGTGTCTGTACTGATTGCTTAAAGTGAATGTATTTCCTAGGAATCTTGTCATAGTTAGTGCTATCTTTAGGGCACCAGAGACTAAGTTGGCAGAGTTTTCCAAATGAAACCTGTCACCCTGTCATTGGTCGTTTCCACCAGGTTTCCATGTCTCACAAGCCAGACACATCTTGTTCCTTGTCCCACATTACGGAAGAACCTGTGTGACCACCAGAGTGGGTCTGCCCCCCCTGCTCTAAGTAGAGCTGCTATATTTCCAAGGTCTGGTTGACTAGATCACACTTTCTTATATTTTATTTCTGTACTGAACACACTAATACAGACAATGAGATATTCATATTTAAAAAAATAGAATATTGTCTTGCTTTGAAAATTCAAAGAAAGTTAAATGCATCATCAATTTATCCTTCTCTCTTTTCTTTTCTATAAATTTTTCTCTTTTCAGTAATATGTGCTGATCAATTTTCATGTCTCAGTTCTTTTGACATCACTGTGGTTATTGTTTTATTCTAATGATTGTGTTTGGCCAAGATGGTATCACAATTTGGATGAGCTTTCAAGATAAAATGAAGTCCAGGGAGATGTGGCAAATCACAGAAATCATGCATATGGAAACATGACTGCTTTTCCTTCAGCAAGGTACCCACAGGAGAGGTACATAGATGAAGAGGGTCCTAGCAGCTGAGAATAAATGTTAGCAACATGTTTCTTGGTGTCTATGGATCTTTGTGTTAATGTCTATGAGTAAAGCATACATTTACCATGTTTAAGACACTCTATTAAGCACAAAGGAAAGTGGGAAAAACCATTAGTTTCCAGTTACAGGAAAAATAATAAAATTAATGTATTATATTTCTAGGCAATAATTGCATGCATACATACTATTATAAGTGTCAGTAAAGTGACTATTCTTGTAAAGGGTTGGGTTCCTCTGTCACTTTTTGAAGCTACAGAATTTGAGGGGTTAATCTCATTGTTTCTACCAGACAGTAATATGAATCCAATCCAAATTCTTATATTTAATATTCAGTTTTTTCCTCCTAAATTACCTTGATTTTTTGATATTAGATTTCTTCAGTTGTGATGCATCAAAGTTGGAAATCCATTATCTTGATTTTCATTGAGATGTAGCACAGTGGATCTCATCATGCAATACAACTAACCTGATCTGAAATTCTCTTGCTACTTCTCAGAAGATTATTTTGAGATATTTGCAGATTTTATGCAGAGCCTCTTTCATATCCTTATTGCTTAGACTATAGATCAGGGGATTCAACATGTGGCACAGCACAGTATAAAAGGTGGAAACTGCCTTGTTGCTCTCAAGGGAGTAGATGGAACTGGGCCGAGTAGATGAAGAGGATGGAACCATACATAGTATAGGGTGACAGAGATGAGGTGGGAGATGCATGTGGAGAAGGCCTTGAGGCGGCCCTGGGTGAAGTGGATCCTCAAGATGGCAGCGATGATGAAGAGGTAGGAGGCCAGGATGAGGGTGAGGGGGCCGATGATGTGGGAGGTCACCAGGAAGTACATCAGAGCCTGGGTGCCCTCCAGCCTGCCACAGGCCAACTTCACCAGGGGAAGCAGGTCACAGAAGAAGTCATCGATGACATTGTCTTTGCAGAAGTCAAAGGAAAAGGTCCTCTTGGTGAAGAAAGAAGAATTGGTAAAGCCTGCCAGGTAACAGGCTGCTGCCAAAACTGTGCACAGCTTTATGGACATGGCCTGGGTATAAAGCAGCAGTTTTGCGATGGCCACATAGTCATAGGCCACATGGTCATAGGCCATGGCAGCCAGCAGTTAACACTCAATATAGTCCAATCCAGAAGAAAGAAGAACTGGGCCACACAGCCTGCAAAGGAGATGCTTCTGTCCTCAGAGATGCAGGCACCAGGATCTTCAGGGGGTAGACCATGGACAGCCACAGATCTAGCAAGGACAGAATTCCAGTGAAAAAGTACATGGCGTGTGGAGCCGGGCATCATTAAGGACCAGCACCATGAGGGTGGTGTTTCACAGCAGTGTCACAGAGCACACACCCAGGAACACCAGGAACAGGAACAGCTGCATCTTTGTGTCTTCTGTGAAGCCCAGCAGGGTGAACTCGGTTACTGTGTGACTGCCCTTCTCCACGGCTCTGGGTATCACACTGCACAAAAAGAAAATGAGAGATCTATCAATCACTGTAGCAATAAAATTGTAAATATACTTATATGTTACAAAACATTCTTGGCAATCATAAGACATCTTATATCAAAAAGTCTTTGTGTCACTTAGAAAGAATTTTTATTTTTTCAACCAAATAAAGAGAAATTCCAGGGAATATTAGACTTATTTTACTGTAGTCCCCCTCAGGTGCAGGAAAGCAGCTCATATTGAGCTCAACATAAATGTTAATCAACAGCTGGGTTAGTAACTAGAATAACTTATAAGCATAATACAAACAATAGAAGATTGTTTCACTTACACTTTTTTACTCCTCCACTAAATGTGCGATGACTTCACATGAATAACAAAAATAAGTCTAAATCATTCCCCAGTTTCATCTATTTGCATCATCTGTCATCGTTTGTCACTCTGTCCTGGAAATACTGTTTACCTGGTTTTCATTTCATCATACTCACCTGTTAGTTCTTTTATTGCTCTTGTTACATTCTCTCGGTCGTGTTACCTTTTGAATTTTGTGGTGCTGACACAATCTACTCCTGGACTTGTTGCCAGTTCCGTCTATAAGCATTCCCAGTGCTATTATCCAGATTGATGACTTTAAAAATTTACAGTAGGTGAAGGTGAGTGATCCCTTTCCAAATCCCTTTCCCTGTCTGCTTCCTGGACTCCAGATACATGAGCTGCACCATTTATGGATAACTCTAACACAGTACCCACTGAGCAGATCAGGAGAAAATGTATCCCTGATTACCTTCCCTGTATCTCCCTTACCTTCAGGCTTCCCTACTGCAAACAATGGTATTTTTCAAACTCAGAAGTGATTTACCGTTATGTTTCACTCTTCTCTAGATCTCACATGGTTTCTGATTATTTAGCAACATCTTGTAAGCACTGTCTTCAAAACCTTTCCAATGCTTGGCCATTTCTTTCCCAGCTGCCCCATTTTCCCCTTAGGCATAGCCACTAGAACTCTTTGCATCACTGCTGAAGCCTCCTAGGAGTCTCCTTGTATCCATGCTCCTCATTTCAGTCTCTCAATTGGGCTCCAGACTGTTCCTCTTGGAAGGCACACTGAGTGGGCTCTTCTGCTATTCCACCCACTCCAAGGACTTTGCAGCTCACTCAGAGGGGAAGCCAGCATCCTCACAAAGATGTCCAAGCTTGCAGTGATCCTGGCTCAGCATCCCCTGCTTCCAGCTTGCACCACCCCCCTTCCCTGTCCTTCCTAGCCCAGCCTTCTGCCCTCCTTTGTGTTCCTAGAGAAAGGCTGGCATGTTCAGCTCCTCCCGAGAGGCCCCTTTTGGTGCATGGAAGCCCCACACATGTGTTTTCATAGCTAGAAGTTTTATACTCCCAGTCTGAACTCTGAAATACTACTTTTTAAGATGTTTCTGAAACACTTCATTGTAATCTCCTTCCCTGACACTTCTCCTTCCCCTTCCCTACCTGTTACCCCTGTGCTGCTCCTTATCTCATATTACCTATGTCCCTGTAAGGGAACTTCTTTCTTCTCTAGGAAATTGTCTCCATCATCTGCCTTGGAGGAAACATGTAGGTCAGTTGAGTGTTTATCTCAGATGTTCTGATGTCCTGTCATAATGCCATGTTGGTTTTCTATTTTAAATCTCTTAATGAAAGATGTTATGGCATTTTGAAATATGAAAAATGTGACAGCAACACAACATCTCTAAAAAGATGAACTCCTGAAAACTGAGAGCTTTTGCTGTGGGAAAACTTGAGAGTTCTGAATTGAACCTGAGCCTTCGTGTCATCTGATTCTATTATGCTCTACTTCTCATTATCATCTTAGAATTTTGTCTCTTAAAGGAATAACAGCTAAAATTTTTTATCAGTTCACTCTGAATCACACACCATTTAGCACTTCACATGTAGCATATTGTTTATCCTTCACAGCACTCATCACACCTATGTTCAAATTCTGCAAGCAGTAACTTCACATGTGTCCAATCTGCACTGCAGCAGGCCTCTAACAGGTGCACATGTACTGCGTAAGGTTCCTTTCTCTGAAGATTTGACCCCTCATCGAGACTCAGTTCCTCCTTTCCTTTTGGATATCAGGTTAGTAGGTGCTAATGGGGTTCTGGAATCTCTCAATTAGGTTTTGATGCTGTCACCATTGGGATAACATTGAGAGATTCATAAGTTGTCTTCCATATATGGGGCCTGTAAAAGGCATCACTGTTGTCCAAATCCTGTCCTGGTACATTCTTGTGTCACTTGGTCCTGACTATGAATCCAGAAACATGTGATGGTCTGGGTTCAGAATTCTGACCTGCAAGTGCCACAGTCTTAACCAGCAGAGGATTTCACCACAAATCCAGGTGACTTACCCCTGTTCTGGGTCCCCAGTGTATTCAATTTCCCAAGCACCTCCAGAGTATATAGTTTCCACAGTCTCTGAAAAGGCAATTAATGCAGAAGTATATTGATTTTCTTTTGTTTTATCAATGTGAAAGAAAAAAATGGGACTGGGGATTTAGCTCAATGGTATAAGCAGCTGCCTGGCAAATGCAAGGTCATGAGTTCAATTCCTGATACAAAAAAAATGATGATGATGATAATCACTGAACTGGGTTCCCTCTTTAAATTCCTATTTGTGAAGCATTATGCTTCTAGACAACAAATAAGTGAATATTGCCAAACAAATATTTGAAATGTTTCAAATCACACAGTCAGGCAAAATATATACAGAACATGAGAAAAACATGTCCAGATTGAATCCAAGCCAATCTCATTACAAAATTCACAGTTGTTTCCCTACATGAAGGAAACTTTAGAGGGGGGATATCCTTGAGGATCTGTTTATCAGCAAAGAAATCATTTGAGATAAACTGTGCTTCTCATAATGCCTGTGAAGAGATTTTGCAGCAATTATATCTGCTCTCACATCTCACTTCATGATTCAGTTTGAACTTACAAGAAAAGTATCATACTAGCTAGTAAACATGCATAATGTGAACATTTTAACCAAGGTGATGTGCTGCCTAAAATGAACTCAGCAGCTTTTTCCTTTATTTATACTAATAATGGTTCCTGAGTGCTTTGTGCATGACAGACACTCCAATAAACTTTTGAAAAGTGTCATCCCAGGGAATCTTCACAAGAATCTTGTGATGCTA
>PVJX010050979.1:0-10469 GCA_004027295.1 Dolichotis patagonum | reverse complement strand
CTTCTGTATCAAAATATAAGTTTTGCACACGTTTCTGTTCTACTCTTTGCAGTTGCTTCTTATTATAAATCTGGCTAAAAGCAACCAAGAGTTTCTAATCACAGTCTGAATGTTAGATGGTCTTTTGATTTCCTCTGCCAGATTAATTAATCCAGTGCTCTTAATCTCATTTTTCTGAAAAGTCCTCCAATAAGGTCAAGGTATTAAAACATTTTCTCCCAAAACATAAAAACACATGGCCTCTAGTCCAACTGCCCATGAATTCTTAAAAAGTTCCCTGGTCCTGGTATTTATTATACACCTGTGTATCAGCATTCTTGTCTGAGCTCTGACTGTAATAACTTATCTGACTCTATTTTTATTTTTCTCAGGTTTCTCTAACTAGCTTCTGTCAAATTTTCCAAATTCCTCCATGAACCAGTTCAACACTTGTGAACAGCAAGTATAACCAGAGCAGTGCCCAACTTTTCTGGACCAATTTTCTATCAGCTTTCTCATCACTGAGATACATTACCCAACAAGAACAACTTAAAGGAAGAGAGATTTAATTTTTTGATGTTTTCAGTCCATGGTCAGCTGACACCAAGGCAGGACCTGCACAGCAGGAGGACGTGGCTGAGCAAATCTGCTTAGTTCAAGGCATTCTAAAGCCCAATCAGGAATGTTTCAGAGAAGCGAGAACCACACAGACACCATGAGCCCTCACTTTCATGAGTCACCCATACAACCCCAAAATCACACTCAACCAATCCCTAAGTCAGATCGCAAAGTCAATCCCTTTGAAACTCCACCCAAACCAGTGCATTATCAAAGAGAAATCTTTCAAATATACAGTTTTGAGCAGTTCAGCAGCTTGTTCATTTTGTTCTGGTTGCAGCAATTTAATGTAGACTTTCGCAACCTTTATGTTAAAAGCAATACTGAGGCTGATGTTTTCCTTTATCTTGAACACATGGAGGACTAGGAGTGTTTCTATAGTGTTCAGGCCAAGAAATACCTTATCACAGGTATGAAATGACAGTAGACACCCATATGATAGCAGAAATATCTTCCAGTTCACTTTCCATGTGGAGCATTCTTTCTGTCCTGTGAATTATTATTAGGGTATTTACACTGAATTAATTCAAAAGAAATGTAGAATTCAATAAGAAATGTAAAATTTCATTAAACTCATTTTTTTTCTCAATTGACCTTTAAAACGATCAGAATATGTAAAAATATCAAGAATAGGTATCTGAAACCACACACTATTCCTTCTTATAATTTTTTTTTTTACACAATAAGAACTGTGGGAGACCAGATAATGTGCACTGAGGACTAAGTGACCCCCTCTGTGAGGACAAAAGAGAAAGGCAGTGATCTCTGCTCCTGTGGCAGTGTGTGGCATCCTGCACATTGCAAATTGCATGGAAAAGTGAACACAGTGGGGAACCGGTTGTTTACCTGGGCATATATTTTAGATGACAGGAGGCAGGTGACTCTTGTGCCACCCTAAATGCTTGTGCCCATGTATAAGTGAATAAAAGCCAGGTGACCCAGATGTGCAGGGCTCTTTGTGTAGCAGAGGCAAGATACCCCTGGTAGCCTCACTCTGAACTCTCTCTGTGTCTTTTTGTCACCCTGTCTGTCCTATCCACCTCCCTCAGTTGGGGAACTAACTTGCAGTTATTCCTCGCAGACTTAGTTTTGTACAAGTGGTTCCCACAAAGGAAACTGACTGGGGAAGTTCCTTCCACAAGAATGTATAGTGAATAAGCGCTGGGGAGTTCCACAGTGGGGAAGAGTCAAGCTGGCCAGCAAGAGAAAGTAGAAGAGGCTTCATTCAGGAAAACTCAGCCAGGGTAATGGGGCAAGAGAAAAGCAAATAAAAGTGAGTGCATAAGGAGAACTTTCAGAAAAGGGGGGGTGAGAAAAAAAATGATGAAAAGAAAAAAGTGAGCAAGCACAGAAATCTTCTCGGCCAATGTGACAAAGGAAGATTCAGAATTAATGTAAAAGTGAGGATCCAGAACTAAAATGAAAGTGAGTGCACCCGCAGTCAGAGTAATGCGGCAGAATCCATCAACTGATATCAGCAGGGTACATGGTTGAGATTAAAGGGAAATATTTTCAGGCACTGATGGATACGGGTGCAGACTTTTTAAAACAAAAAATAAAAGGATAAAAATGATGCAGAATTTCAAAACAAAATAATAGGTAATAACACTAGTTAATATGTTGCCTATTGTGGTCTTCAAAGTAGTTGTTCAGATTTTAAGATTTAGGCACGAGAAAAATGATCAAGCAAACTATGAAAACTTAAACTGTTCTTTGTGATGAACTAATAGAGATTAGTATATAAATGCATACACACAGATATATGTATACATATATGCATGTAATCTTTTTCCCATCTTTCTTGTCTCCTTTGCCTTATCCCAGTGGTAGAGGCATTTATAGGGAGAAAATTAATGGAGCAATCTTGGACATGTAGAAGTCTATTGGAGGAATGGAAGAGAAGATCCTAGCTGTGAGGCAAATTTTTAATGGGAGTCATTTAGGCTTCCCACCATCAAAAAGTCACTCTTTCACTAGAATGAAAAACTGATGCTCCTGTTTGAGTGGATCCATGGCCCCTACTAAAGGAGGAACCCAATGACTTATGAGCATTAATAGAAGAGAAATGGTAGGCAAGACACACTGAGCCTTTCACTAGCCCTGAAATATACCAGATTTCGTTGTCCAAAGAGGTCAGAAAGTGGAAGCTGCTTTAGGATGTAAGCGATATGAAAGCACTTATTTATGGGGACTCTGTAGCAGGACTTCCCTGTCCCACTGCAACCCTGCAGGATTGGCTGATAATAGTTATTGATCATAAAGATAGTTTTTCAGCATTTCCTGTAGGACTGAACTTCTGTTTCTTTTTCTGTTCTTGCCCTAGACTTTGCTGAACTGATGCACCTATGTCAGTGCATTGTTTTGCCAAAGGAGATGATGGGTGGCCCTACCCCGTGTCTGTATTTTGTTGATCAGGCTTGGGATCCTGTTGAAGAAGGAGAATGGGTAAAACACGGCTCCAGAGAAAATTCAAACTAGATCCCTCTGTGATTACTGGGGAACTCTGACAGTAGGAGGAGCAGATCGAGCCCAATATTGGCATTGGGAAGAGACTACAAACATCAAGTGATTTATGAAGGCAGAAAGCCAATTGAAATAAGACTGCCTCTTACAATGCAAAAAGCGTGAACAAGTCATAGTAAATCGTAACAAGCCACAAGCTCACTGTTATCTTGCAATATTTGTACTTAATTTTTTGAATCCTGTTGGTGAGATAGATAACACCTCAGTGGAATTACATTGGTCCAAAGTACAAGAGTATGGAAAAAAGGAGAAAGCCCAAGTGCTATCACAGTTTCCAGAGGAGAGGAAATGGAAAGGACTGGTTCCCGTGTTGATTTGGCAGCAGAAGTTTGCTTGGGTCATTGCAGTAAATGGATGGATGGTGTGGATACCCTTTGGGAGTGTACAACCACGGAAAACTTCTCCCCATGGTGCATCCATAAATAAAATTGACTCTGCTCTCCTCACAAGACTCTGCTTCGGATGACAATTAAAGAAAACCACTGAAGAGGCAGAAAGTCTTGTCCATCATCACCTGCTTGAGACAAGAACATGTGGTATCTATGGAGTCTTTTAAACAGGCCTTCTGGGAAACACAACTGCCAAACACAACGTTGCCCCTCTTGAGCCAGAAGTAGCCAGAATGTTCTCTGCCATTTACCACCTCACAGTAGTTGGATGTACTCTTGAGAGTGGGAACATTAAAGTTAGTTATATTATAGGCAGTTAGACAATGATGGGCTCTCAAAAAGAGCCAATACATATACATTATAACCATGGGTGGAGGCATAGTCATCAAAGGTCAGACCTAAGAATAAAAGGTGAAGTATACCTACATATTTCCCCTAGTGATAAACAGCAGTGATTGTTATTCAATATTTGGCTGCAACTGTCATAAAAAAATGGAAACATGGAAGACCGTATCATGAGAATTGAGGCCTAATTTACCTCTTCTGCAAGCACAAAGGAGGAAGGTAGTAATCTGTGCTCCTTTGGCAGCGTGCAGGCCTGCTGGCACAATGCAAGTTCCAGGGAAGAGTCCACAAAGCCAAGAGCCAGTTGCTTGCCCAGGCATATACTCTAGATGATAGGAGGCAGGTGACTCTTTTGCGGCCCTAAATGCTTGTGCCCATGTCTAAGTGAATAAGAGCAAAGTGACCTAGATGTGCAGGGCGCTTTGTGCGGTAGAGGGAAGAGCCCTCTGGACCCCTCACTCTAAACTGTCTCTGATTTTATGTCTTTCATCCTTGTTCACTTCCAGGTCAGGGAGAAAACTCAAAGGCATTCCTAGCACTTTTCTTGATATCTATTTTTTTTAATAATGTGTCATGAATTTATCTGTGATTAATTTCAATGTTGGTAAAATACAATTTTTTTTTCTTATACTGAGGATAGAAGTCCAGGCTTTTATGCCGAGCTATATCTCCATCATGTTTTTGCTTGTTTGTTTTGTTTTTGTGGGTTTTTTTCTTGAAATGCTTAGTTGCCAGATTTGGGCTTGAAAGATTGATCCTCCTGTCTCAGCCTCCAGGGTGCTGGCATTACAGGCCTGTACTAACACACATGACTTAATGACTGCACAATACTTTATTGAATGTCTTAGTCTCCATCCCTTAATGGAGAACATTCCAGTTATTTTCATTTTTCACTGCAATTAATAGGGTTCCATAGAACAACCTTCAACATATCTAGTGTGTCTTCATATACTATCTCCCTGGGATACCATCCTTGAATTGGTACTGCAGATTCCAAGCATTCATTATAATAATAATGCATGTTACTTCCATCTTCTCTATAGTTCCAGAAAATATTTAAAAATGACTTGCAAAATCGGGTATGGTGGTGTACACCTGTAATCCCAGCACTAGGCAGGCTGAGGCAGGAGAATCACTGTGAGTTCAAGGCCAGCCTGGGCTACAAAGCGAGTTCAAGGTCAGGCTGAACCTCCTAGTAAAGCTCTGTTTCAAAAAGATGGGAAAAAATGGCTTGCATGAGTACATACCAATTTTTAAAAATTAAGTTTAAAAAATACAAAAGAAAGTAAGAAATGGAATTATAAAGGATGCTGGAGCCAGAAATGGGTCCTGGTCATAGAACCCAAGCAGGTGAACCTGGGCCATAATCCTGAGCCCAAGGCCCTGCTCTTCCCTGTGTCTCAGCACTGTCCCCTGGGTGATGCTTCCTTGCTCCTTTAAAGCCCATTATGGTTCCCACTGCTCCTGTGCTCCCTTTGGGGCCACAGACCCTGTAGCTGACACAGTGTCTCAGAGTAACACAGCTTCTCAGTTGGTTTGCTTGCCGTGGCTCATGGCAGTTTAGGACCTGGTTGGTAGAAGAAGACTGTTAATTAAAGTCCTATGATTGCCTGGCTTTTCCTTAGTATGCCTCTTACAATGGTTATGTAGGGTGCAATGGATTAGAGTCAAGGCATGTTTCTGTGTGACAGTATATACCTGGTACTGTGATAGCATGATAATCATTGCCAAATAGGAACATGTTATTTCATAATTGTTTGCCTGCTATGCTTGTGGTGAGTAATGTTATATGTTTTGTACACTATTCTAAACTTTTTCAAACCTCTTACTTCTAACCTGTAGATTAGAAGCTCTAATTCTCAGGAAAGCTGGGCTAGTTTCCCAACATCACATAGCTTATTTCTAGAAGGAATACTCAAAAACGAAGTGTCTAAGTCAGTATTTACTAGAGAAACAGATACAACAACACCAGTTCAGAATATATAAGAATTTCCAAGACTGGCTTACAATGGCCACTCTTGGAGCTGGATGTGGAAGAGCACAGAGACCATCTGCACACTGGTGGCCTAAGGGTTCAGTCCACAGTTTGATGCTCACCGAGTGTTCTGGGGAAGTCTACATCAAGAGGTTGATGGTTTGAAATATATGGGGGAAGAGTCTACACCTGAAAGCTAATGGAGCTGAGCCTGAGGCTGAAGAGTCTGTGTTGCAAGCCAGGATATAACATCTGAGGTGAATGTAAAGACTGGAGCTCCTCAAAAAATACAGAAGGAAATCCATCTTCCATTATTTCCCCTCTATACCTTCCAGGTGACAAGCTGGCCTAGGGTGAGTCTCACACATGCTAGGATGAGGGATTGCCGAGACGGTTTAGTTGAGCTTCTCTTACTCAAGCTGATTCAATAAATCAACCATCACTATAAACTCTGTTATTTTTGACCACGGGGTCAAATCCCTTTGCTGTATGAATGATATCTAGTTTAGCAAAAGATACTGGGAAAAATGGCCATCCACAAGCTGAAGGTTGATTGTAGAGCCATATTTCTCACCAGGGACTAAACTAAAATCAAAATGGGTCTAATATCTAAACATCAGAACAGAAACATTTGATATATTAGAAGACAAAATTTTAAAAGTCTTGAAGACATAGGTGTAGGTAAGGACTTTTTGAACAAACTTGGGATTGCACAAGAACTCGTACCAAGAATCAATGACTGGGATCGCATCACAGTAAAAAGCTTCTGTACAGCAATAGAAGTCACTAACAGAATGAAGAGACAACACACACAATGGGAAAATCAATTTTGCCAGCCATTCCTCAGAAAAGGAACTAATAACTAGAATATGTAAAATCTCAAATATTTAGACAAACCCAAATAAAGAGTTAATTAAAAAGTGGGCATCTGAACTGAACAGACACTTCTCAGATGAAGATATGCCAGCAGCCAATAAATAAATGAAAAAATGATTACCATCTCAGATCCTTCAAGAAATGCAAACCAAAATAACACTAAAATTCCACCTCATGCCAGAAAGAATGGCTATCATCAACCAATAACAAATGCTGGAGGGGGTGTGGGAAGAAAGAAGCCCTTCTCCATCACCGATGGGACAATAAACTGGAAGTAGTACAGGATTTAACTATATCCCATGTTTCTCTGATCTTTCTTAAGCAAATCATGCACAATAAATACTGTCATACATATATCTTCATGGGCGTGCTCTAGTTTATGCCTTAATGGTTTCATCTTTTTAAAAGTTTCTTTTTACTGCAGCTCCCCTATTCTATCACTATTCCTTCTGTGAGTGACTACGTTATGATTTTTTGAAGCCTCCCTAGTTAACATAATACAAAAATGACAGTTAAAACAGAATTTAACCTTCTTCCAGAAACTTTTGTTTCTATAACATAACAATAAAGCTTTCCAAAAATAAGCCATGCAGTTATGAGGTCGCTATCTGTCAAGAAGTTTGAAAAGAGAAGTTTATTATCCTTCATAAAAACTCAACAACAGCCAGCAGCCATACTTATTGACTATAATGTTTAACTTCATGAAGAAATCCTCAGAGAATTAAGTAATGTTCCTTTTTTAAGAGTTAACTTTGTGTGTGCTTTGTGTTGATCCCAGGGTCTGGAATGTGCTAGTTACACACCTCACCACTGAGTTTCTCTCCTGCCACCAGACGTGGGTTTAAGTGTGAGCAGTTTGAGTTTGATCCTCTTTTCCACAAATCCTGAAGCCTTGATGTTTCCCAGCCATTGTGCATTTAATTATGACGATTCTGTTGTCCTGATGATGACACATTCACTGCTGTAAATGACTTGAAGCTCACAGAATGAGGCTCTGACCTGCCACAGCAAGCACTGTCCCCCAGTGATCAGGAAAATATGCACATGGTGATGGATCTTTTCACTTTCATCTTATCTTGCAATATTTTCCTTTGATTTTTATTTGTACCAGGGTCTTTACTTGAAGATCTGTAAACCTAAGGAACCGTGTTTGCAGGAACAGCCATGACTATGGCACTGGAGCAAAGGAAAAGATATCAGTGAGTTGACCTTTCAGTAGAGGTTAAAAAATGAGCAGTTTGCAAACATGATCTTCAATTTCCTGACCAACAGATTGAACACATGTAGTTTCCAACTGAGTTTTCTCTTTCCCCTTGCCCTCTCTCTGTTTCATTATTCCTTCTCTGCTGTTTCTTCTTCCTCATCTTTGGCCTTTTGTGAGACTGGTCCACTTTGCGCCCCTGAACACATAGCAATGAGAGCACAAAACTGATTCACTCTCCCAGGACCAATTCCCTGGGGACTTCCAGTGAAGCTTTGCTGGCAGTGCCCTGCAGGGTGTGAAGAAAAGCACCTGCCACAGCAGGACATGGGGTGACAGGGCCCAACAGACACTTTCCTGCTTAAATCTGCTTTTAGCACAGCCTACCAGTACCTCCACACCTGAGCATGAGCGTGGTGGTTTCAGCGCATGGCACTTGTGTGTGTGGGAGGAACAGAGCCAACACCCTTCCTGCGGGCCTAGTCAGAGGACCGTGCACTGCTCCTAAAGCCAAGGACCGTGTAGGAGAGTGGTAAAAAGACCAGAGTTTTGTTTGCTTTTTTGCGTGTTGAAAGGAATCAAATTTAAAGTATCCACCCATAAGAATAAATCCCATAAGAATAAAAGTTTTTAACAGTCTCTGACACTCTAAAGCTTCAGCGATGGTAACAACTACTTCAGCTCTCTCTTAAATTTATTTCACAGATTGTCTTCCTTAGGTAAGGAGCAACTGAATTGGTGAGATTTGTAGGGCTAACATAAAACTCATTCTTTTCGCCGAAATAGTCCCTGAAGTAAAGTGTGTGGGTGTGGTAAGCAGCAAAAGGAACTGTAAACTTCTACTGTTTTGAACTTTTAAACTGTAAACTTTGAAAACTGCAAAACTTCTACAGGTTTAAAATCATCATTTTGCAGTTGCAGTATCTGCTGCATTGGTCTGTAGGCTTTTCCCTCAATGGACTACACCTGACTGAAAAAATATATAATTCTTGCTCTTCCCCTGAATTGTTAGTACATGTTGTTTTGTACGTTTTGGAAGGAATAACCAATATTTTTCTATGCTTTGTAGGTGACTATGTACAGTAGTGTAGTTAACAGTCTTATTGCTGATGCTTGTGAAAAAAATGTTATTGTTTAAAAATTTAAAAGCCAACAAAATATCTCATGTAAAAGTGGCATTTAATGTGAGATTTAGTTTTGTTTTATATTTTCTGAAAAAAATTTTTTTTTGTCTTTTTTGAGACAGGGTTTCACTATGCTCTTCAGCCTGATTATGAACTCACCTTGCAGCAATTCCCAGGCAAGCCTGCAACCACAGTGATTTTCCTGCCTTAGCCTCCTGTGTGCTGGGGTTATAGGCATGCCTACACACCCTGCTTATTTTGTTAAAAGATTACTCTATAAACTTTTGACAAAGTGAATCTGGAAAGGAAAGAGATCTCTGTACAGGCAAATGTTAAAATAGCAAATAAAATTTCCATTTGCTTTGCTAAAATGTCCTTTTTCACAAAGAGTAGGCTTGCAGTCACAATTGTTTTGGTTACTTGATTTTTAACTTTGGCCACAGTGCTTGCGATAGGGTTTTAATGTTAAGTTTTATGATTGACATTGCCTTAATGATTCACTCTTGCATGTGTTTCATCCTGCTGTCATATGATAATCTAACACTTAACTTTTTAGTTCTTTCCTTAATGTATGTAACTATGCAAGAGGAGCATGAGTGAATTATGCTATTGTGCTATTATAATTTCAAGAAGTGGTTAATTTTATGTGTTTAAAAAATGGACTTTATCTCATATACCTAGAGAGTTAAAATAGAGCAATTCTTTTGGGAGTCATATTTTTAAAATTTAAATTTAAAACTTCAAGTACTACACAATATTGAAAAGCATATAATTTTGTATGGGCAAATGGAAATCCTTATGTAATGTAGTGATAATCCTTAGTTATCTGCGAAGATAATTTTTAAGAGAATTAAAAGACATTAAGCATATTTTGATATGAAACAAAGAAAGAAAATACAGGGTAAAGTTATTTATTAAGTCAGAAAATGAGGAGGCCTTTTTGGTTAAAATGTGATGTAATCAATTTTTTGTCTGTGTATTCTGATTTTTAGTCTGCATGTTATAAAACAACTGAATAAAACTTTATCCATCTTACATTTTAATTTAATATTGCCTGTTCTCTTAAGTTTAATTTACTTGCATACTATTTTGTTGGTACAATTTAAAAATATCTTTAGAGGAATACTAAGCACAGGAAACAAAATCACCATATTCTGTGAAAATAAATTATGCCATGATATTAAAATATCTAAGACACAGGCTTGCAAATACTTGTTTAGCTACTGAATCCAGTAGCTAAGTGAAGAAAGTGTTTCAAAGGTGTTTGTATTTTCTTTGCTCTCTCTTCTTTGTGAATGAGCAAGGCAGGCTTGTTGACCTGTTTCCCCCTAAAGATCGCTGAGTTTGAGGGTTCTCGCAGGTCAAAGTCCAGCTTCCAACCACATGCTGAATTTCACAACTGCCTGGCATTAGCCATCAGAATTACACACCAAGCTTCA
>PVJX010050978.1:0-10547 GCA_004027295.1 Dolichotis patagonum | reverse complement strand
AGTCTGGTGTTCATGATTAGTTCATTGTCTGGTGCTGGGATTGGTGGTATGAGTGCTGCATCCACCCAGGGTGAAGCCAGCGTACAGTGTAAGGGTAGGAAGGAGATGTGCTTTTTTCTCTTTTGCTCTGTTCACTCTTGCTGTTTGCAGTGGCCATGAATGGCTACCCAGCCATGCCATCCTGCCTTGGAGCTAACTGAGCAGACACTGAAACCTTCAAAACTGTAAGAATTCAACCTTTTCTTTCTTCAGGTTGGGCATAAGGTATTTTGTCTCAACAATGAGAAAAAGGTGGCCAAGACAGTATTTGGTACCAGGAGTGGGGTTGTTGCTGTGACTGTATCTGACCATGTGGCTCAAGAGCCTTTGGGAATGGCTTGTAGGAAAAGTTTGGAAAGGTTTGGAGATGTCACCTGAAAGAGTGGCACTGGAACAGCTTAAGCTGTTCTGTAGGAGAGATTCTGGTCAAAGCTCAGGAGACCAGAAGGCTGATAGAAAGCCTGCTGGTAAAGACCAGGCTCGGGAGGTTTCTGCTGGAAAGAAGGACTGCATTGGTTCTTGGACTCCAGATGATTGTGTTATGATTTTGCACAGTTTTTCTGCATTTTGCTCATGTCCAGAAACTGTCTGAGACTGAGATTAAGAGTGGCAGACTAATTCAATCTAGCAAAAGAAATTTGAAGGGAGTCTAAAGTTGAGGCAATGGCAAAAGAAATTTCAAGGCAGCCTAAAGTTGAGGCAGAGGCAAAAGAAATTTGAAGGGAGTCTAAAGTTGAGGCAATGGCAAAAGAAATTTCAAGGCAGCCTAAAGTTGAGGCAGAGGCAAAAGAAATTTGAAGGCAGTCTAAAGTTGAGGCAATGGCATGGCTGTCCTTGGGGGCTTTGAGCCAGATTTGTGTTGCGAATCAAGAGCAAACAGCCCAGCAGGGTGATTTAAAATATTGTGAGCTTGGCCAGAAAGCTGTGGACTATAAAGATAGAGCTGAGACCTTGATTGCTGAGAAGGAACAGAGAAATAAAATAAGATGGTCTGGGGGCATCCTAGGAAGCAATGGGTCTCCACCCTTTGCAGTCTCAAAACTGCAAAACTGAAAGACTTTGCTTGGAGGAGAAAGTTGCAGAGCACAGTGTTCCACAGTGGTGGCAGAGGCCACAGGAGGTTCCAAAATGGTGGTGGCCATGCCAGATTCTATAATGGCAGTGACATAGAGAAGCTATTCCTCACAATCAGGTTGAGAGTGCTCAGTGATCCAGGCACTTGACCCCTACAGCCAAGAGAGAGGAAAGCCTGGCTACTGCTCCAGCTGGCAGCAGACCTTGGCAGCATCCACATGGTGCTGGTTTTAGGTGAGTGGAGAATGCACGAATTCCAAGGTTAAGGCAGCTTCCACCGTGATTTCAGAAGGCCTGGGTGGCCAAGAAGTGTGCCTCTGAGAGGACAGTGTGTGAAGCTGTGGGTGTGAAGACAAAGGTGCAGTGGAGACCTCTGAAGTTTGGAAAAGCCAGGAATGTGAATCATCTAAGGACAGCCACAAGGACTGAGCAGAGTGGGCTTAAGAGAGAAACTGTGGGAGCTGAAACCCCTGGACATGCCATGGAGGTGGAGCCACTGAAGCCTTTTGGAGCTTGCAATCAGATTGCTTCAGATGCTGAGCGTGGAACTCCAGGAGTTAATGTTTTCTCTGCTGGATTTTGGACTTGCTTTGGTTCCAATGCTTTGTATTCCCCCGTGTGTAACTTTTGGAATGGTAATGTTTATCTTGTGCCATTGAATGTTGGAAGTGTTTATCTTTGTTTTCATTTGTACAAGGGCTTGCAGCTAAGAGTTTGTCTTACATCTTGGAGGAGAGTTGGGACTTGGACTTTTCAGCAATGCTGAAACTGTTTGGACTTTGGCAACTCTTGGAGATGGACTAAAATGTCTTTTGTATAAAGGACGTACATGAGTCTTTGGGGAGCCCGGGATGGAATGTTACAGTTTATGTTTGGATGGTACCCCAAACCCTCCTGCATCCATGGGTACAGCTGAGCATTCATGATTGGTTTGTTGTCTGGTGCTGGGATTGGTGGTGTGAGTGCTGCACCCAACCAGGAGTGGAGCCAGCATACAGTATAAGGGTGGGAAAGAGATGTGCTTTTCTCTCTCTTTTGCTCTATTCACTCTTGCTGTTTGTAGTGGCTATGAACAGCTGCCCAGCCATGCAATCCTGCCTTGTAGCCAGCTGAGTATGGACTGAAACCTCCAGAAACTGTAAGAAGGAAACCTTCCCCTGCTTTACTTTGGCCATCAGATATTTTATCTCAACAACAAGAAAAAACATAACCAAGACACTACATCTGAAGGTATCTACAGCTATTTTGAAGACAACATGATGCATTATGTTAACCATTGTTGATTTTGTATTGTTTGAAGTCCTGTGTCACTTATACTGATTTGTTTTGATTGACTTTGTTCTGTTTTATTTTGCTTGGTGTTATTTGCTTTAAAATAAAATAAAAAATAGTAAATATACATTGATATGTTTATATAAGAATGTAAAATTATGAAGAAAACAAAATGCAATCTCCCTTTGTTTTATAAGGTTATTATATTCCTGTAAAATAAAAGAATTCCTGGAGATTAGAATTGTGCCCAAGGCAAAAGAAAACAGAATGTAGCTTTTGTGGTTTATATAAAAAGCTGAATTAGCCTCTAGGCTCAGATAATTACACAGTTTTTTTAGTTCTTAAATACCTGGCACCACATTTGACATTTGAAAGTCTTGTGAAAGACAGGATAATTCTTTGAATGGAAAGCTGCCCCCAGATAAGGGTGGTCAGTGTCCCTGACCTCTACTCATGAAATGCCATTGTACTCAAGTCACTGCAATAGCAAACCCTCCACTAGGGGACAAAAGCCACAGACACAGTTTAAATGCTTTTTTCTTCCCGAAGAGTTCTTTATTAGTAGTCATTTTTCTGTACCTTCTAAATTGTGTCACCACTGTAACATTTATCCCATCATATAGCAGTGAGCATTTTGCATATCTCTTCTTTCTTCCTAACCACAGTTTCCCAGAGGGCCAGAAGCACATGCTATTTTATATAACCAGAGCCTAGAAGTGCTTGTTGTATGAAAAATAATTTAAATGAATCTAGCCTTTTAGGTTTGAGTGTCTAGTTTGTCGCTGGACTTCTAGCTGCTTATTCCCCTGCTCTCTTTCCAAGGCAAGCTTCTATCTATAGAAGAATAAAAAAGAGAGCTCTTCAGGAAGCCATCTCCAGTTTAAAAAAAAAAAGTCTACTGTGTACAACTGGTGCCATAGATTAGTCTGTACTAACGGAAAGTCTTTCCAAAGAGATATTAGAGTAATAAGAGTCATAGCTCTTGTAGGGGAAATATGTAGCTATATCCTGACAAAATTTTTAAAAACATTGGAAGACCTGAATTTTGTGTGCATTCTTCACCCCTCTGTAAGGTAGACACTCAATTTTCTCTCCTTATTTTGTGAAGTCTGGGCAGTTTGGGCCAGTTCTGGTCCAGCACTCATTATAAAATATACCCTGTGGCTCTAGATGAGACTTGCCATGCTAAGGTGCATGAATTGGTGGTATAGTTTTATAAACTGAAATAAGACTTTTCACAATCTGTGAATCATAAGGGGCTTAATGGACTCAAAGAGAAATCAAGAGGATTCATGAACAGATTTATAAATTTTCTTCTCTCTGCACTTTAATTATACTGGCATTTTAATTGCATTGTAATTGTACTTTAATTGCATGTATTTGTATAAATTAAAAAATAATTAAGAGCTCTGCATCACTGTGAGAAACTAATTTATGCGTATAGACCTTTAAGGATGTATACATAGAAAAGAATTTTACAGTTCTCACTATGCTAGGTACTTTAAAATCATTCTTTGATTAAAAGTATAGCTATCTAGAGTGATGTATCTTCCTATTTCTCTATGTGACTTAGAAAATGAGCCAGAGCTGGAGCTTGAATGGTATGCTTAGAACTCAAAGCTTGGAAAGTTTTTTAAATATTAAAAAATGAATTTTAAAAATACATATTTTCTAGCTTAAGACTGCAAAGTTTCTGGGTTCTGCTTGCATGTGAGTGGGAAGAACAGAAGATGAGTCACTAAATTAGGATGACAGAACCAATGAATTTTTAACAATATTCTTGGCACAGGTTATCATGGCAAAGTATATGCACAGTGTAGGGGCCATTCATTCAAAAAGCATTTATTGAACACCCACTGGTGTCTGGCACCTCGGAGATATGGCCCCACCTGTTTCATAGCTCATTTGCTCAAAAGCTGTTTGAATTTTCTAGCTGTCACTTCCTTCTCTTTGGCCAATTATAAACTAGGTTCCTAAGTATTCTAGTTTTTTGGTTGCTTCTGAATATGTCTCACCCTTCATCTACCAAGGTCCCAGACTGTGCTTAGAGGCAGGTTTACTACCTAAAATTTACATTTTTATACCTTTTGGAAAGGGAAAAGCTAAGAAGCTTACTTATTAAGAGTGTTCTATTCTCTTGCTTTGAGATAATGGCACTAAATGCTTTTGCAAGCAAAAGGGTTCATGTGACTATATTTCTGTTCTCTCTCATCTCAAAGCCTGAGCTGGAGCCAATCCTTCTCCTCGCTTTTCTGGACATGACTCCTAGAAACCTGAAATTCATTCTAGTCCTTCCAGGTATCCTTGTAGAATTAACCCTTTCCATATTTTCTTGTTTCTGTAATAGAGTCTCCAGCCTTGTGTTTTGTCATGTATAGTTATATTCTGTCAGTTTCCGCATGTCAGAACCTGCTTTACTTATTGTCAAACTAAGATTCAGATTGTGTAAGACTTTGTCTCAAACCTGAGTCTGGACTTCAAAGGTCAAATACCTTGAGGAGTGTGTGGGGGCAAGGGGTGTTTGTATTTGTGTGTGTGTGTGTGTGTGTGTGTGTACATTACAAACCCCTACTGAAATCATCAAGAAATTTTCACATCAGTCAACATCCTCATGGGAAATTGTAGGTTCTGTTCAGAGTCATGGCTGGATTCCTCCTCATGTTATTTCATGGCTTTTTGTTTGTACATGGTTTCAGTATTTAGGTCAAACTAACCTCAACTCACCATGTAGTCCAGGCTCGCCTCAAACTGATGGTAATCCTCTTGTCCCTCAGTGCTGGGGTAACAGGTGTGCACCACCATGCCTATTAGTGGGATGTTTTTTGTAAAAGGAAATTTGTTGGATTTAAATTGTTTTGAAGTACAGTGATGTTCTAGAGCTTGAAAACATGATATTTTCTAAGAGGTGTATGAAAGAATTGGAGGGAAGCGGTATCTTCTTTGGGCACTGTGCTTGGGTATATCCAGGAGAAAAAAGAATCCAAGCAGGAATACTTCTCATTCAAAACAGACAAAATTTATTACAAGACTTCTGTTCTTTATAAACATATAGTGAGAGTAGGATAGCTCCAGAATCCTGCCAATCATACCTTGACTAAGCCTTATGGAGGCCTTGTCTAGACACAATCCCATCCCTGGATCCAGAAACTATAGTGTTTACTTTGGTCTATACCAGCAATAACTTTCACTGATAACAAACAACTTGCTACTGCACACATGTCATAGGTTCACCACCACTGACATAGATCAGCACATGAGTTAGGGCAACACTAGATGCTCTTACAAATAGATCCCACAATGTCTAAGTTTATTTCTTGCTAAGGTAGTCATTCAATGCAGAGTTTCATGATTGGTAAGTGCCTCTTTTTATAAAAATGATTATGGCCTTCTTTCATCCTGTAGTTATGTTAGCCTCCAGGGGTGACAGTAGAATGGGAAAAACTAAGTGAAGGCACACTAGTTACTTTTACACCTTGATCTAGAAGTGGCACCCATTACCTTTGGTTAAAATATACAGGTTAATGAGAGCAGATATGGACAGCAGTTTTTACCCAGTGAAAGGGCTGGGAGTAGTCCTTGGTTAAACAGCTATTTTCCAGAGAAAACTCACAACTCTGTACCATAAAAGGGGATTCTGAATTTGGAGTGTGGTTAACCTTCAGGTTTGCTTTGTTGCTTTTCTTGAGTGATATCATTTGTCATCAAACAGCCCAGGTGCCCAACTTGGATCAGATGACTGTCTGTTGCTCCCTGCATGTTACTCATCTCATCACTGCTGAAGCAATTCTTACTTCCCATTTGGGATTGTAAGCATCCCAAATGTGCTCCCTGCCCTGTCTCTACCTGTCTTTGCCAGGCAGGAGAGGGAGCTGAACTCCCTGATAGGTACTTAACACCAGGGACTGGGAAGTTTGGGTTGTAAACAGAGTGGTGCAGATTTCAACCTTGTATTATGCACCTCTCAACCCACCCATGCTCACAAGAGGGACAGTGCCCATCATAGCTTTGGTTCTCTCATGTAATAGGTGGAGGTGGGATACTTACTGATGAATTTTATGGAAACTCACGGTGCCATGGCAGAAGGCCTCCACTGGTCTCCTACAATTAAAGCTCACAGCTGTGGACTTTTTAGTCCTAAAGTTTTTCTTAAACAGATTTCTTTGGCCCTGGGCATATGTAAAAATGGTCCTGAGGTCCCTGGTCCTGATTTCTCTATCATTGTTCTTAAGCATCTTTCTAAACAACCATTGAACCTCACTGCTTGTGGCCTTCTTGAAGTTTAAAAAAATGTTTCATTTTATTGAATTTTGGTGTTTTCTGGAAAAGGAGAATTACATGTTATCAAAAACTAAATATTTTGTAAAAGTTTTTCTGAGCAAGTGCTATGTATTATGCATCATAAAAGAGGCTTTGAGCAATATGAAAGAACATCAATTATGTTCTCTGTTCATGAGCATCTTATGAACCAGCAAAGTAAAATAATAATGTGGTAAATACTATGATTTGGATGTAGCTTAACTGTGTCCCCCAAAGTTTCTTGTGACAGTAAGAGACATTTCTTCGATGATACTGGAGATTAAAAAGGAAGCTTTCAGCATGAAACTCCAGGAAAATCTTTAATTGAAAAGCTGGGGAAAAAAGATGGAACATAACTCTGACAAAGATCCAGCCAGTTCCCTAACAAAGGAAGCAAGAAAAGATACAAAAGGACTTTGGTCTGAGAAACTGAAGAGGGCCCAAGTCTGAAAAAGTGGATCAAACCAGCCCATGCATAAAACAACAGAGACTGGTTTTATGGGTTATCATGTTGGATTGGAGTTGGGTTGGTCATTATAGCAATATTGGTTTCATAGCTCCAGATGAATCCTGATGACTTGAGGGCCAACTCAGTTGCCATGAGATGACTACTCTGCTTGAGGCAGTCTCAGTCTCGTGAGGCTCTGCTGGAATCCAAGTTGATCCTAGGTTTAGAGCATGAAGACTTTGGCATAAATGGATACCCCTACAACTCTCTTATCTTGGTGCCCTCAGTCTGGGAAGGGGGGAGACAGAATAGTGAAATTAGTGCTGATAAGCCTTGTTTTACCAAGTTTTAGAGAGACAGTCCCTAAATGACTATATGCAGAGTTGATTAGAAATTTGACCTATAATTTTGCAAAATGAAGGTCAAACTTCATTTTACTTTTAATTACCTATCAATTATCTGTAGATCCAGTGATTAGTCAAGTTTTTAGGCATGGAAAAAATGCTTTTAAGTCTCTGAACACCTTAAATTATGATTTAGATGAATAATGGGTTAAAGGCCCAGAAGTTGTCCTCTGTCCCTATCATGACTATTTAATATTATTATCTTTTAGGATTAGAAATACTTGTATAATTATTACTCAGTATTAAAAATTCAGACAGTGTTAAGAGTTTATAGTGAAAAGTAAGTTTTTTCTCTATTCTAAACCTCAAACTTTCTTGGAGACAACCACTGATACCAGTTTTCCTTTTGTTTCCAAAGATATTGTGTGAATACGATGAGCAGTTCATTATTCATTTTCTTCCCAGTTTTCTTCTATCCATTCATAGACCAGTAGTGTTCAAGTTTTATTATGCAAGAGAAATACTAGGAGAACTTTGTAGAAATACAGATTCCTTATTCCTTTCCCCAGAGTTCTGATTCTGTGGATCTGGCTATGTTCAAGGAAACTTTTGCAAAAATTTGGGTTAGTTCACAAATCAGGTAATTCTGAAGCAGGTAGTGCAAGGCACCTACTTTGGGATATTGTTTTGGAAAATAAATAGTCTTAATATCTTGGGACCTCATCTGGTTGAGTTGTAGAAATCTATGTGTCTTAGCCCCTTTTTCTTGTTGAGATAAAATATCTGATGGCCAAAGTAAAGCAGGGGAAGGTTTCTTTCTTACAGTTTCTGGAGGTTTCAGTCCGTACTCAGCTGGCTACAAGGCAGGATTGCATGGCTGGGCAGCTGTTCATAGCCACTACAAACAGCAAGAGTGAATAGAGCAAAAGAGAGAGAAAAGCACATCTCTTTCCCACCCTTATACTGTATGCTGGCTCCACTCCTGGTTGGGTGCAGCACTCACACCACCAATCCCAGCACCAGACAACAAACCAATCATGAATGCTCAGCTGTACCCATGGATGCAGGAGGGTTTGGGGTACCATCCAAACATAAACTGTAACATTCCATCCCGGGCTCCCCAAAGACTCATGTACGTCCTTTATACAAAAGACATTTTAGTCCATCTCCAAGAGTTGCCAAAGTCCAAACAGTTTCAGCATTGCTGAAAAGTCCAAGTCCCAACTCTCCTCCAAGATGTAAGACAAACTCTTAGCTGCAAGCCCTTGTACAAATGAAAACAAAGATAAACACTTCCAACATTCAATGGCACAAGATAAACATTACCATTCCAAAAGTTACACACGGGGGAATACAAAGCATTGGAACCAAAGCAAGTCCAAAATCCAGCAGAGAAAACATTAACTCCTGGAGTTCCACGCTCAGCATCTGAAGCAATCTGATTGCAAGCTCCAAAAGGCTTCAGTGGCTCCACCTCCATGGCATGTCCAGGGGTTTCAGCTCCCACAGTTTCTCTCTTAAGCCCACTCTGCTCAGTCCTTGTGGCTGTCCTTAGATGATTCACATTCCTGGCTTTTCCAAACTTCAGAGGTCTCCACTGCACCTTTGTCTTCACACCCACAGCTTCACACACTGTCCTCTCAGAGGCACACTTCTTGGCCACCCAGGCCTTCTGAAATCACGGTGGAAGCTGCCTTAACCTTGGAATTCGTGCATTCTCCACTCACCTAAAACCAGCACCATGTGGATGCTGCCAAGGTCTGCTGCCAGCTGGAGCAGTAGCCAGGCTTTCCTCTCTCTTGGCTGTAGGGGTCAAGTGCCTGGATCACTGAGCACTCTCAACCTGATTGTGAGGAATAGCTTCTCTATGTCACTGCCATTATAGAATCTGGCATGGCCACCACCATTTTGGAACCTCCTGTGGCCTCTGCCACCACTGTGGAACACTGTGCTCTGCAACTTTCTCCTCCAAGCAAAGTCTTTCAGTTTTGCAGTTTTGAGACTGCAAAGGGTGGAGACCCATTGCTTCCTAGGATGCCCCCAGACCATCTTATTTTATTTCTCTGTTCCTTCTCAGCAATCAAGGTCTCAGCTCTATCTTTATAGTCCACAGCTTTCTGGCCAAGCTCACAATATTTTAAATCACCCTGCTGGGCTGTTTGCTCTTGATTCGCAACACAAATCTGGCTCAAAGCCCCCAAGGACAGCCATGCCATTGCCTCAACTTTAGACTGCCTTCAAATTTCTTTTGCCTCTGCCTCAACTTTAGGCTGCCTTGAAATTTCTTTTGCCATTGCCTCAACTTTAGACTCCCTTCAAATTTCTTTTGCCTCTGCCTCAACTTTAGGCTGCCTTGAAATTTCTTTTGCCATTGCCTCAACTTTAGACTCCCTTCAAATTTCTTTTGCTAGATTGAATTAGTCTGCCACTCTTAATCTCAGTCTCAGACAGTTTCTGGACATGAGCAAAATGCAGAAAAACTGTGCAAAATCATAACACAATCATCTGGAGTCCAAGAACCAATGCAGTCCTTCTTTCCAGCAGAAACCTCCCGAGCCTGGTCTTTACCAGCAGGCTTTCTATCAGCCTTCTGGTCTCCTGAGCTTTGACCAGAATCTCTCCTACAGAACAGCTTAAGCTGTTCCAGTGCCACTCTTTCAGGTGACATCTCCAAACCTTTCCAAACTTTTCCTACAAGCCATTCCCAAAGGCTCTTGAGCCACATGGTCAGATACAGTCACAGCAACAACCCCACTCCTGGTACCAAATACTGTCTTGGCCACCTTTTTCTCATTGTTGAGACAAAATACCTTATGCCCAACCTGAAGAAAGAAAAGGTTGAATTCTTACAGTTTTGAAGGTTTCAGTGTCTGCTCAGTTAGCTCCAAGGCAGGATGGCATGGCTGGGTAGCCATTCATGGCCACTGCAAACAGCAAGAGTGAACAGAGCAAAAGAGAAAAAAGCACATCTCCTTCCTACCCTTACACTGTACGCTGGCTTCACCCTGGGTGGATGCAGCACTCATACCACCAATCCCAGCACCAGACAATGAACTAATCATGAACACCAGACT
>PVJX010050977.1:0-10470 GCA_004027295.1 Dolichotis patagonum | reverse complement strand
GAGATGTATTTTGAATGTATTAACTCCCCCCAATAAATATAATCATGTAATGCAAACATGTACTAACAAACATTTTAAAATGAAACAGAACTGAGTTCAATATTTTTATCAATATTTTTGTTTATTTTGCCAATCTAAATTAATTAAAGGAAATTAAATTGATTGTAATCTCTTAAAAGTGAATTGATAGATATTTGAACGTTGATCATCAATTGGAATTGGTTTAAATGTATCATAAATATATTTGACCAAAGTTTGGTCAAAAATGAGTCAAATTGAACAATTCTCAAAATTCTCTATATTACTATTCGCCATAAGCATATATCTTTTCTCCATCTTGAAACTTATGAAAATTATTAGGAGAATAAAATTTTATAAACTCCAAAGGAAAGTAAACAAAAAGAGACTATCTTCAATGAGACATTTTCTGAAAGAAAAACACAGATGGATGAACAGGAAAAGTGCAGCATAGCTAAAAGCTCACTGCAGGGGTACACACAGCCACACTTTCCCCCTGTGCAAACACAGAACAAGGAGCGAAACGAGAGAAGCTTGGTGTGATTATTATTCACACATCCTGGATAACGCGTGTCAAGTCACTTTACCAGAACTACTGAACAAGTATGCATTGCTCTTGCTTATCCGTGCCCTTCATCCCAGACCAGTACCAGGCCACCTCAAAAAAATACTTTAACAACTGGTATCAGTGAAGAACCCAGCACAGTTGCTTTGTAGAATTTGCCACACAACTTGAGTTCCATTAAATTTTCCTTATGGCTGGACCTGTGATACTTAGTGATATTTTGCACTCTACATGGAATGGCATCAAATGGCCATTGTGCCCATTTTTATTGGATGACATTAGGTTTGGTCACAGTTATGGTGACAATGAACTTTTTAACATCTTCCTTCTTTTTGTTTTCCAAAAAGGCTAAAAATCAAAAGGCAAAAGGGAATTAAGGTCAATAGACAATAAGAAAGGCAGAAACTAAAACATTTATGGAGCATAAGTGCCAGGAGAATAGCCAATATAAGCAAAACATTCAGTGTTGTCCAGAAAAATAAATCCAAAGGAGAAAGAAAGAAAAATTTAGACCCTCTCAAATAACCAACTAAGATGGCATACACTAGCAAATGTGCACGCGCGTGCACGCACACACACACACACACACACACACTTGATATTTTAAGATAAACCTAAAGCAATAGGGCTGCCCTAATTGATTCTTGGATATTTCCTATAACTGACTCCCTAATAAAAATAATTCTGTGCCTGATTTTTGTTAAGCTGATGCGTGAAAATAAGTCAAAACCCTTTGAAACCACGGTAAGCATGTGAAAGGTTGCTCTTTTTCTACCATAGTTAAATCAATAAAAATAGAAAATTTCAGTGTTGCTTCATTTTATTTTGCTCTTTAAAACTTGTGTTTCTTCTGTTGACACATTACATCTTCTTAAGTGTGACTCCTTTGCTCCCTCTGTAACTTTTCTTCGTAGATGCTTCTTTTTGTATGTCACTTTGACATTACACTGAAAGGAATTATACCAAGATGTACAACATGCTTTTAAATATCATGTATCAAGAGAAGTTACTAAAAGCTCTCTGGCATCTCAGAAATCAAGGAACACATCAAGAAAACAAAGTGTCAAAATGCAAAGGAGACTAAAGCTTCATAAAACTAAAGTAATACAAAACCTTAGGACATCTTCAGCATCCTGAGACAAAATTATATTTCTCTTACATTTCTAAATAAATTAATTGAGAGTAAAAGTATCCTACTGCATTCTTTTGATGTACCAGTCTCAAAGTTTTGTCTCCTACACATGCTGTGTAAGGAAACCAGGGAAGTGTTTTACCAAAATTGAAACATTAAAACAACTGGAATCTTGTTGTTAATAATAATAATATAATGATATAATAAGAAGATTGTACCCTGGTGAAAATATCAAGCTTCTAATATCCATATAGGTCAGTAGTGACTTTTGAAAATTCTGTGTAGAGCATAAGGAATCATCTCTTCAGAAATAAGGAAGAACACAAGAAAAAAGCAGGTTGTTTCATGAATTTGATCATTTGACCTTTCAAGATGAGAAATTTCTAGAAACAATGGCATTCTTTTCTAAGTATTATCAATTCACAGAAACTGGAGAAGAAATGAAAGAGAGAGGGAAGGCGGGAGGGAAAGCCACAGAGACAGAGAAACAGAGAGAGACAGATATGGAGAGAGGGGGAGAGTGGGGGAGAGGTTAAAACAGAGACACAAAGATGGTAGGGAGAGGGAGGGAGGGAAGAAGGGAGGAAAGAAGAAAGCAGAGACAAACTGAGCAGGCAGGAAGAAGGTTCTTCCATATCTGCTCTATTATTTTTCATTATTTGGATAGACTAACTCCTCCTTTAAATGTGTTTTTCTGCTATTAAAATCAGGGACCTCTAAAGGCCCCCAAACCTCTCTTTGAAGAAATGAGAAAAACAGCAACTCTATTATTATTTTCAAATATTCAGTCTGAGGGGCATTGATCTCAATTCTACCCTCCTTAATGAGCAAATGTGCAAGGAGCCTTGACTTCAAGGTGCCTGTTAGGGGGACAGCGTGGGAACTATGGTTTTCCTGCCATCTCTGGTGTCTGTAACTTCGCAGCACTCACCCAGCACTTGGGAGATGGCAAAGAAGGGATTAGGGCCAACCCACTGACTCACCAAATGAGCAGTCCGCAACCTAAGGGACAGTGTCAGCATAGCATTACAAATCAAATGACATGCAGATTGTAGAATTCATCAACCTTTCTCTAGGGAGTATTTTATTATTTTGCTGGAAATTTGGGGGGAAAATAGTGCTTTGTGGTTAAACTTTAAATAGTAGCCATGTAGTAAAAAATATGAACAGTTAAATATTGATCTTCATATATTTATTTCAAATATATATGACAGAAATATTTATGACAGATTATACACACACACACACACGCACACATATATATATGATGGAAATAGAGGAGAGGATGAACAAATTGGAGAAGGCATTGGTGATAAAATGGTAAAGTCAGATATGAAATATATTTCCTGAGAAATGCTTATAAAACTCTCTTTTAAAGGGTATAAACATGAAGGAAAACAAACATAACAACCAAGAAGGTGAAAATCACTATCCTGAGAACAGGAAATAGCTTTGGGGGAAGAAAGAGGCAGAGCCTGCTATTTTGTTGAAAGAAAGATTGTAGAACTACTATGGGATCTTATTTATAAGCCATCTACATGTGATATGTGGATAAAAATAAAATTGAATAAAAACTGGATCATTTACTATGTATAAATGTTTTTTCTTCTTCTCCATTAGACTGTTGAATTACAGCAGCATCTTACTCAGAAACCTTGTTCTCAGGAGAACAGGGTGCAGATCGCTGTTAAAAGCATTGTAGGAGACACCATAACTTGTTCTCAAAGCCCAAGGGACCAGTAACCAGTGGCACTGCTGCTGGTTGACTCACAAAGCATAAAGGCTCACCCTCCAATTTTAAGCAAGTGCAAGAGACAAGCCCAAAAACGTCTGGTTCAATTTAAATTGGAAAGGAGATAATTAGACTTGAAATCAATCAAGAATTGTCTTGATTTTGTTTCATATTCTGAAATGATTGTACTTCGTTATGACAAATAATGCACACCTACTCTTCTCAGAGACTTATAAACAGACTCTCACATGTATAACTTAAGTGGGATATTTCTTCCCTGGATTTGTATTGTTATCAGTTTTAAAACCAAGATCATTCTTACAGGCATAAGAATCCAAACACTTCATTCTCTACAGGTGGAATTATTGAAATCTGGTGGAGAATTCATTTTAATTCCTCAGTAAACACTTTGGGTCTTTTTCTAGCCCTAAAAGAGCAATAAGTTTACAAAAAAAATGGAAGTTATGAATAGTTGATACAATTAGAGTTAAAGGTATTTCAGAGTTGAAAGGGAGCCTACAAATAGAAAAATATAAAATGAGGGTTTGATACAGTGTAATGGTATCACACAAATAGTATCAATCAACGTAGAATTCAGTTCAGTAAATATACCCAGAGAAATGTCCATTTTAGTGAGTCCAGCCCAGGATTTATAAAAAAAAGGACTTACTCACTCATCAATAGACTGAAAACCAACTACTCTTCTGGCTTGTTCTAAACACTAGTTACTGAATATTGAAGAAAAGTACCAGAATTCATACTTTCAGTGACTATTTTGCTAATCAAGAAAACAAACCATTTAAGATAAGATTATGGTAGACAAGCTAAAATTTTTCAGTGTCAGTGCATTTGAAAGTGTAGCATTGTCGAAATTCCAAAATCTGAGAAGTAAACCTCAGGAGAAAAAGCATAGTGTTTTCAAACTCCACTGAGTTTCTTAAATGAGGACATATTACATTTATAGGTGTTTTTTTCTATTATTCTTTTCCAGGTGCCATCAGCAGTACGTTTCTAACAATATATAAACAGAAATCTTTTTGGTGTAGGAGCTTGTAATGGTAATAGATTAAAAAAGACATGAAAAAATATAGGTTTCTTGGTTTATGTGCAAATTTTCAACTACTTATATGTTGAATATGCATAAGAAAGAATGATCTTTGAAAATTTTGTGTAAGAAATGATAACTCATAGGGACAATAATAAATATTTACTGTCTTTGATGAATCAGAAAAGCCTAACAGCATCAAATTTTAACCTTTCAGCTTGATTTAAATGTCTCAATGACATATAAATTTCATAATGTAGTGTATGTCTTCACTGTTTGATTAAATGTCTCAAGCTAGGAATCTTGCGCTTCATTGAACTTTATATTTTAATAAGCAGAAATAATTTCTGCATTGTGATAGCACTAACAGTATGAGTAGATTTAGAATGACATTAAATGCTAATTATTCTGAAGAGAGAAGCATATAATTAAATTTCCATATCATATTTGCATTGTTTTGTGATATATTTCTCTGAATATTTTTCTACAGACTCTCAATGAATTTCTGAAGTATACATTTTGTAATGTTCAAATCATAATAAACATGTATCTCTTCTAATGTTTATTATTTCTTTATAGTTAAAGTTTCCAAAACTATTTTTTTCTGGTGCGCTGTTTCTTCAAATGTACAGTGCAATGCTATCTATAATTACCCTACTCTCCAACAGAACGTATTTCACCTTGAGAACTAAAATGAAGTACCTATTTCCCATTGTTTTCATCTTCCTGCTCTCACCAGCTTTTGGTTTCCACCATTCTACTCTAAACTTGTATAAAATCAACATTTTTAGATGGACACAAGACATCATGCAGTACTTGTTTTTATGACTGATTTATTTCACTTAACATAATGACTCCCAGGTCTACCCATGTTGTTACAAATAACAAGACTCATTCGTCAAAATGAATAAAAAGCACTCCATTGTGTAGGCTCACCATATTTTCTTAGATAATTTCTATTTCCTGGCTATTATATTACTGCTGCAATAAACGTGTGGGGGTAGATGACATTTTTACATATTGTTAGTGAAAATGTAACTCAATACAGTTGTCCAAAAATATATGGAAGACCCTGGACATACTAAAGGGACCATGATACTGAGTATGTACCTCAGAAGCTAATGAAGTCACCGCATCAAAGGGGCATCTGACACTCAACGTTTGGTAGACTGTGTACACTTATATCAGAAACAAAGAAGCTACTTCAAGTAATAGCCTACTCTTTATAAAGTAGAGAATATTCAAAGGCATGTATGAAATTATTCCCTACATACATAACATCTGAATGCAGAAAGGTGAGTCAAGTTTTCTAGCTAGCTATTTTTCATCAGAATTGAAGTTAAAAGTCACTTATATGGTTCTTTCTTTGACTCTTTCCGGTGTGCAATAGCACTTATTAAATTATATATATATATATATATATATATATATATATATATATATATCAAACTGCATTGAATTGTTAATGTCAAATAATTATGCAAATTTAGTTTATACTTCCTTAATAAGTGGCTTACTTGGTTGGATGAACATACACAAGGAAGTCTCAGAAATATCAAATTAGTATAAATGAATTACTGATGCCTCCTTTAAAGGTGACACACTGTGAGGCAGGATTTCTATATGTTACAATAAAGCACATCAAACTCTTTTATACCATGGAATGATGACCCATCCATTTTTCTTGTTTCCTTTACTCCAAATAATCAGTGAGTTTAGTGAAAACAACAGCTGGATGTCCTTATAGCTGAGGAGAGGTTTCAAAAGAAGGAAAATGAATTTTAGAGAAAATTATCAGTGAAAGAGAAATCATGCTTTTACATTTCTAGGGTTTTATATAGTAATTTCAAATTCTTCACCTATGACTTTCCACAATTATTTTTAAGAATATTTTTCATCTGACTCTGTTTGACTGTAAAAGCATCTTTCTAGGCTCATTGTAATTCACAGTAGCAGAGATCTGAAAATCATCTAAGGACAGTTTCCTGGATAATGAGAATTGCTAAACTTATTTAAGCAGACCCTATTATAAAGCTTGCATTGCCAATCTCGACAGTTAGTGGATGAATTCTCCTTTTTGAAAGCTGTATGCATTTCCATAGCATGACACTTTCAAAGTTGCTAAATATTATCGATTTCATTTATTAAATTTCCAGAGGACTTCCCTCAGGGTAATTTGAGCATTTTGAAGAACCACTACACAAGTTTTTTGGTAGAAATGTTGATGTACCCTAGTGAACACTGATACAGTTATCAAAAAAATCAGAAATTGCCTTATTTTCAAGAAGAAAAATCCTTATAAAACAGTAAGTAAGAATAAATAGAAAGGAAAATATTCAGAAAGTGGAGTAGATTCCCACTGCTTCCGTACTTGTACCCTTTGGCAGGCATAAGTCTGAAAATTATTCCATCCCTTTCATCTCTATGCACTATTCGTCTTGATTTTCTCTCTTATACTTGACCCTGAAAAGCAAAGGTTACAAACAGCTGAATGTCTAGGTGACCCCTACCTGCACCCAAGTGTAACCGTGTGCCTCTGGTTCCCATTCTTTCAGTTTTCTCTTTATTCCATACAGTAAATTTTTGCTATCCATAACAAACTTAGCCTGACAATATCTTAATCTGGATGTCAAGAAAACCCTCTTGATGCTTACAAAACATATAAATGGACAACTCAGGAATTCAACCATAACTTTTCACTAACAACATGTAAATCCCAAGGAAATGATCTTCTTGGAGGGCCAAAGTTCCACCAGAGAAAGATGCAGGTAGAAGATATTTAGTTAACAAACATCTGTATAAGACTGGAGACACTACATAGTATCCCAAGCCTGACAAAATAAAAATCAATTTAAGGCTTCATAAAAGTCCTATGATGTACATACTATTATTCCCAATGTACAAATTAAGAAATTATCACACAAATGTAAACGTCTTGCTCAATGTCATATGTCTGGTAGACGCTCAATTAGGACACATGGTCTTAGCACACTGAGCAAAAAATAATCTATTGTCTTTTGATCACTGCTTTGATTTCATTTTGATACTCTCTCAGTAAAATCACAGCTTTTCCTAAGCTTGAGTTTGCTTTTGAATTCAATAAGAAAGCATGTCCGATGTGATAGTTTCCATTGCAAACGCAGGTCAGTGATCAAAGCATGTCATAGTGTGAAAGAGCTTGAGTCTCTGGTTGTGACATGTTAGTAGTTGATTCAATGACAGCAAATCCTGGTCAGGTCCCTGGTTACTGTGGGAAAGAAATGTACAAGAGCAAAGATAACAAAAAGCTAGAGCTATTTTCATGCTTCTTTTTGAAATTAGCAATATATACACATATATAAATGGGATGAGAAATAATTTCAGTGAAGAATAATGTTGAACTATTTGTCACTATATGTATGTAATGCAATGAGACATGTAAAAAACATTAATTAAAAAATGGTATGTATTTTGAATACTGAATACACTGGAAATTTTTTATGATGCTAAAGATAAGAGCAGTTGCTATGATTGACAGCCAAACTATTTTTAAAAGTCTCTAGTAATTGACCAAAAGATAATGAAAAAAAATTAGAAACGGTTACAATGGTAATATGGCTAATCGTATTTTTCAGAGAAGCTGACACTAATTAGTTTTAGGAAAAAACATCACTACTAGTTGTGCAATTGTCACTTAACAGTTTTCTCTTTGTCTCATTTTTAGTTTAGCAATTCACAGAACTATAATATATAACCCCTCTACTAATTCTTTGATATGCAAATGAAAAGCACTATTAAACAGTAATTAACTGTATTGCACTATTACCTTTTACTGGTAAATGTATGTAATTTAAGAGCATTTTTGCAGTGTACTGATAAATGCTTAGTTAAAAAGTAAAATCATTTAAGACTGATTGGTCTCAATATTTTTTTAAGTTGAAATTTAGTATTTTCCATTTTTGTTCAAGAAGTCAGCATTCTCAAAAAACACGTTAAGTTTAACATATTCAGCTGTTTAACTTATCTGAAAAGGAAAGAGAATGTATTTTCTTGTTCTGAAAAACAAGAATTTCAGAAAGTCTGTACATAATTTAAAAACAGATTATATTTATAACTTCAAGCTCTGTAAGTGTTGATTATTCGGTACAAAACAAATGCTTATCTAAAATTGAAAACTAAAAGAAAATCCTATTATGAAAGTGTCTCCCATTCCAGGCTAACTGCTCATGGTAATTTTTAAATTTGTTCAAGATATCAAGATGTGATCCAAATTTTAATCCCAGTCTCCCTATGGAAAGAAGGATCTTACATATTCATTGGAAGATGTTATTACAGAGTAGAAAGTGAATGCAGAGGCTTCTTTGGTGAGAATATAAGGTCAGAAAATCCAATTTCAACATCATTTCCCCTCCTAACACGTAAAAAGTGTAAATGGAAGCAAGGTAGGATGAACAAATTTATTTTTTTTTTTTGTAAATTTTTTTCAGGAAGTCTGACAAAAAGAAAGGGAATGGCTTACAATTGGTCAAATAATCTAATAAGCAATGGACTGTAGATTCTCATCTCCCTTTCCCATCTCAAGATTAATGTTTCCCTATTATCTCTAGAATTAGAGTTTGAATGTAGACGTACCATTATAGTGAGAATATGAGTACAGGCCCTAAGTCTTTCTCCCATTTCACTTGCTGGTGACCACCTTCACGATCATGAACTTAATGACTTCTTTAGCACACACTGGACAAGTCAAGATCTCTCTCCTCTCCTCTCCTCTCCTCTCCCCTCCTCTCCCCTCCTCCCCTTCCCCTTCCCTCCCCCCTTCACCTTTTTCATGATTTCCCTAAAAGGACTACTTTGTTGATATTGACATGACATTTTCATCCTTGGAACATTTGCTATATTTGAGTCCTGCTTTATACCACTGGACTGAGAATTTTTTTTTGAAATAATGTTAAACAAAATTTTGTGGTTGCTTATATCATGTATGCAGTCCTCACTTCAAAGCTTGAAATCATATGGTCTTAAATAAAACATTGGATTCACACTGTGTAAACTGATTAATAAAAACGTTATGAATCTTTTTTGCCTTAATTTTTAGTAACAAGGTGGTTATATCTACTTCACATAATTCTTAAGTTAAAATAAGGTAACATGTAAACCTCAATAGCACTGAGATGGTGATCATTGTCCATATTTCTGTTAATCACTGTTACAGCATCTTTGAAGGCAATGGTTCATTACCTGTTAGTATTGCAAAGCTTTCAAAAGGCAGAATTTCAAATCACTCAAGCTGAAATTTTGGGATGCAATCTAAATATCAGTAATTTCCAACCTCACAAACAAGAATACAAAATTTATTTTCATATCATTGCACTAGTATCTACAAATATTATCATTAAATATGTTTCCTAAATCTATATCCATTGATCATCTGTTGTTATGCATATTGTCTTCTCTATTATTCTGTTAAAAATATTCATAAAGCACCTATTATCTCAGTAGTAGTGTAAGTCTGGGACATAGTTATATTAAAATAAGTAAGAAATATGTACTTCAAGTGGGAAAGGCAGAAAACTTACAGAGATAGTGAGCAAATACAGAGACATTATCAAATTCTCACTAACAATGAATACTGCACTAGCACAAATTATAACCTGAAAAGACATATGAAAACAGAGTGGCCACAGAAGGCTCACATTTCCCCTTCTGCTCACCTCTATCTTGTTTGGGAGGGAAAGATCTTAGACCATCTCTCTTCTGACTCTACACTACAGTTAAAAAAATCAGATTCTGCATTTTGTGTTACCCATAATTTAAGTCCTAAATTTGTCAACTCCTGATAGTTTCTTTGCAAACCATTTTAAAGTAAATCTTAGACACTGTATAAATGTTTTGGTGCATACAGTTAAAGATAAAGTCTCCTCTAGGGTTTTAAGTTGGCTGCCTGACTATATGTAGTATTTATTGAGATGCAGTTGATGTCAGAGTAAATGTTGAGATGG
>PVJX010050976.1:0-10411 GCA_004027295.1 Dolichotis patagonum | reverse complement strand
GTGACCTGATGTGACTTGGCCTTTTGTTGCACAAGTCTGGATCTTGCACTTTCATCCTGGAAGCATTGTCTCACCCCATCCTTCATCCTGGGATGGGATTTATTTATTCAGTAAGTCATCAAAGGCAAACTGTATGCCAAGGCTAACTGGAATAAAGCTTGATAAAGTCCTTGCCCTTCGACATGGTTTTGACAGAGTCATGACATAGTAGGAGACCACCATAGGGAGTGGGACAGGCAGAGTTCTGGGCCCTTACATGCTACTCACTAGAAACACGATTTGTATTTTTTCTTTGGACAGCTGGACCTTAAAAGCCATTTTTGCTATGAACCATAACTCTTCACTTAGGCCCACAGATGCCAACAAGGTGACTAAAAACAGAGCAAAGTTTGGTTTTGTTTCCTGTTCTTGGTTACTAGAAATCTGAAGTCAAATCTTTTCCCAGGTGTCTTAACTACTTTTCTTGTTACTGAGACAAAACACCTCACATGCAAAGTTAAAGGGGGAAAGGTTTGTTTAACTCTCAGTTTGTAGAGGTTTCAGTCCATAATCTGCCAGCTCTAAGGTAGCATGGCAGACAGGAGTTGTGGAGGAGAACAGGTGTTCATAGAGAACAGAAGGTGGCAAAGCAAGCAAGCAACAGGGCCTAGGTAGCTTCTTTCTGCCCCTTTTATATTCTATCTAGCCTACCAGGATTAGGGTAGTGCCAAACCAATCAATGAATTGATCCAATAGTCACACACCATTAATTCCAGCATCAGACACTCTAGATCCAGCCACCTCTGAAAAAGCCCCATGTATGACTGCATGAGGCCTAGATACAAACCCTGTCATCAGGTCTGCAAAGGGAATGTTGATCAGTTAGGAAGCTGCCCAGACAGGGTTGATTAGCCCTAATTTTACATAATATCACCTCCTTATAAGATTGAGGATGCCAAGATAAGAGGTTTACAGGGTCATTCAGCTACAACCAGAGGCCTCCGGCCACTGTCCTAAAATTGCAATCACTTGGATTCCAGGAGTAGTGGAGCCTCACATATCTGAGACCACCCCAGACAGGGACAACCATTTCCTGGGAATGAAACCATCCCTCAGCCATAAAGATTCCAGAACCATGACAGCAGACCTGTGGTAACCACCGGATGGACCACTGCCCAGCATCTAATCCTTAAGAGCTGACCTGCTTTTTAGCTGAACCTTTGCAGCAGCTACCTAAGCTGGAATCCTTTCCTCTCTTCCTTCTACCTTTTCTAATTAAGGTTTTTAAAAAAATTTGTGCTTAGTTTTATTTTTTTTCTTAATTTCTATTTTTACTGAAGCAAGAAGCTGCTAGCCAGCGACAGTTTCAGATACTGGCAGGTGCTCTGAAGGAAACAAAACAAGATTCTGGCTTCCAAGGTGAAAGGCAGCGGAGGAGGGAACGAAGCATTTGTGTGCAGAAATGGGAGAAGCACCCAGGAATGTAGCTGGTAAGGGCCTCTCTGGAGAGGTGACCTTGAGCTGAGTTCCGATGATGATGAAGAGGAGCTAGGTGTGGGGGGAGAGGAAGGAGACGACAGCCCTGTGCACAGAGCCTGAGGCAAAGCAAGCAGCGTGAATGCCTGGGGAAGGGCAAAGGCCACTCAAGATGGGACCAGCTTGCACAAGACTTTGTAGATCATTGAATATTTGATTTTATTCCAAGTGCAACAGGAAGTCATTGGCATTATGGAGTGAATCAGTTGATCTCATGTGCATTTTTGAAAGGTCTCATTGCCCACTGAGAAGGGCAAAGTAGAGACAGAGAAGGCCGTGCCTACTGTTCTTTACCTTGCAAATCAGCTTTGGCCTCATCTTCTCCAAGACAACCCTGTGAATCACTGGCGTTGGGTACCATGCCTCTCTCTGTTCCCATGGTGCCCTCATCTGGGAAGGAAGTTTATGATGGCTGATGTTATATGTTGACTTGACTGGGCTAGGAACTGCCCAGACAGCTGGGAAAACGTTATTTCTGGGTGTGTCTGCAAGGAGGTTTCTGGGAGAGATTAGTATTTGCAAAAGTAGACCCTTGTTAATGTGGGCAGGCATCATGGAGTCTGCAGAGAACATCAAGACCAAGGGAGGAAAACTTTATTTTTTTTCTAGACTGGAACAACCAACTTTTCCTGCTCTTGAATTGTGCAGCTTCTTGCTCCTGGGCCTTCAGACTTAGGGCCACAGAACTTATACCAGCAAGCACTTTCTAGCTATCCAGAGGCCTCAGGACTTTGGTCTTGGTCAGGAAGCCATAGTAACAGAGTCCCTGGTGCTCTAGCTTATGGTCACCATGTGGTGACATTTCCTACCTTCCATAATCTTGTGAGGTGATGCCCCTAATAAATCTCATATATATCTCTGAATGTACCCTGTAGTTTCTGTTTCTCTGAATAATCATGACTGATCAAAGTTCAACACATTTTACAACTAAAATGACATGGGCATCTGGTGATCCGAACAGATGTCAGCCATAGAAATGGGTAGAGTCACATGGGAGCCAAGTATCACTGTCAAAGTTTGTCACTGCCATCATTTGTTGATGTCATCCCAACATTTGGTGAGCTCTTCTTTGTACCAAAGATGATGGTGGTGGTAACACTACTTCATTTAACTCTCAAAAAATTCCATGGGTCTGAGAAATATTTCGCTCAAGGAAGTGCTAGAGTTGGACTTGTGCAGTTTGTACGATTACAGAGTTCAGTCTCAAGTTCCATGTTATTTTGAAACTATTTTTTTTTGTTTGGCTCTATCTATACTTTTGGGCAAATATCTCAAGGGCATAGATATTATTCTTCATCCTACTTCTGGTGTTTGTCATAGAATTTAGCTCAGAGGAGAGGTTACCCAAGATGTGCTAAATGGATATGATTGCAAATGCCAAAGAGTCTTAGTCCTGGAAGGGGCTTTAGAAAGCCAAGGCCAGAGACCACTTTTTTACAATGAAGAAACTGAAGATCAGAGAGGAACTGTGTCCCACCCATGATGATGTGTCCATCCATCCATCCATCCATTTGCTAAGTGCTTATGAGAAAAACTGGATAAGAGGGCAAGAACAGACCACAGACAACCTGACAGACCAGATAGGAAGGCCTGGGTTGCATCAGGCTGATGGAAAACTGCATTCATGTCCCCAAATTCTCTTAGTACAGAAGGCAAACTTTCTCCTGTGCCCCATAATTGACACAAGGAGGCTGAAAACCATTGGTTTTTGGAGACAAGAAACTCAACTTTCAAGCTGGTAGATGACTATTCATCTTGGCTGAGTTGTCAGACCAGCTGGCAGCAAGTTTCCAAGTCAACAGTGAAGTGTCCTTGTTATTGGTTCAGCTGGAAGCAGCCTGTGCTGCCTAGGTCTCCAGCAGTTTCCCTTTGCAGGAGTGAGGTGACTCGGCAGTGCGCGCCAGGGGCTGCTCACCCAGCTCTGGCAGCCCGGGGAGGGGAGCTGGCTGTGTTCTCAGGTCTACCGTGCACGGCAGGCTGCATTCAGACAATGATATTCCTAGGGGTCAGGGGAGCAAGGTTCTTGGCTGAAACCAAGTAAGAAATCTAGAAAAGTATCTCTCATGGGAACCAAGACACTCAATGTCACAGGAGAGCTATACGAATGATAAAGTCTGGCATCAAGGCTGAACACCCTTGGGCCACCCAGGCTCTTACCTGCGGATCAGACAAGTACCATGATGATCGCTTCTCGGCCTTTTGGCTAAGAGCGAATATAGTATTTATCAGTTTAATAGAACTGTGATGATGATTTTTTGGGATAGGATACTGTATATAAAACATGTGGCTGAGGGTCTGGCATGTGTGATTAAATACACCTAATATTTAAAAACTTATTGCAGTAAAAGATGAGTTAGCTTTCAGCCCCTTCAAAATAGCCCTCCTTGCTACAGACACACTTCTCCCATTGTTCTTGCTGCTTTCTAATGTAGTTCAGGAAGTCTTCTTTCATGAGTTTTCTTTGGTTGTGCTGTCAGGGCTGACTCACTGTCCTGAATCCCTTCAAAATGTTGACCCTTAACGGGCATTTGGACTTTGGAAAAAAGCCAGAAATTGCACCACAACAGATCTAGTGAATAAGGTGAGTGAGGACCCCCTGTAAGGTTTTGTGAGCCCATCTTTCGTATGGATGGCACTCAGCAGCAGTATTTGCTGTATTTTTGATCACACCAAATAAAGACACTCATGAAAGAGGACTTCCAGAACTGCTTCCAAGAAGGATGGGACAAGTGTGTTCAACAATGTGAGGAAGCATTGTGAGGAAGATTAATGTCAATGTGCTTTTTATTGTAATAAACTTTTATTTAAATATTCACCATATAGTGATCACCCTGTAGTGATCCCTCAAGAATTAGCTCTTACTAGTCTTGTTTTTTTTATACTTATACTATCAATCGATAATAGAGTTTTCAGCTTCTGCAGAAATATGGGTCAGGTATGTGGAGGTTGGTCTTTCAGGATCCTGCCTTCAGGCTGGGTCTGTCCTCTGGAGACTTGGTTGAGTTGGTGCAGGGGGAACCCATTATGTTCCAGGCCCTGAGTCAGGTGCGAATTTTGGAAGAGAAATGCACCCCACCCCTGGGTGGCTCAGATTGCAATTCAGAGTTCAGAAGACAGTTTTTATAAAGAGTCAGATGGTCTGAATATATTTATCCAAGGGGACTGCTATCTACTTTTATAGCATGTAGGCAGCCCTGGAGAAAACAGATTAAGGTGGGTATGGCTGAATCCCAATAAAGTTTTATTTAGAAGAACACACTGCAGGGCCAGATTTGGTCTGTGGCTATGGCTTGTGGACCTTTGCTAGTTTCAGTCTGAAGGAATAAAGGCATGCATTTCTGAGTGAGTATTCCACAGAGGAGGAAGATGCCTGGGAAGAGAGCCTAAGCATGAACCCCTGCTTCCCCTCAACAGGATCATGATGCCCAGGGCCACATTTCCAGTGTTTTAAACCTTTCAAGTCATAATCAACACATGGATTTACTTTGGTAAAGCCTCTGCTGAACTCTAAGAGTCCTGAGATGAGTAGTATATATTCCTTCTTTGGAGAGTTCATTTACATGACTTTGTTTGTTCCTGAAATAGAAGAGGATGAAATGAAGGCATAGAGAGCTTAAGCAGCCCCTTCTGAGCTCACACAGCTAAACGGAGACAGGACTCCAGAGTACTCCCTGTTGCATAAGTAGAGAGAGAGAAGGGAAGGTGTCATATACTTGAGGGGAGATGACATTTCAGCAGCTTTTGCTGGAACAACAATTATAAGCTAGAGCTTATTTATAGAAAGTCATTAACAAGTTTGTCTTTATGTGTAAGAGCACACACAGCCTGTAGAGAAGAACACAGTTTGATATTTACCAACTGCCACATTCTCACCCTAAGGTTTGGGAATTATCACTGGTCTGCCTGGTGACACTGGCACCCTGCATTTTAAGACATAGAACTCAATTGTCAATAAAAATAAACAGAAATGCCCAGGATTTCTTGACTGAAGACCCTCAAATGTGGTCCAGTTATCACAGCAACCTAGAAAACTGGAATGAAGTGCATTTCCCCTTGCCCTCGGAAGGGAACAGAACTTGGATTTTGAGGTGCAGTATACTTCACAGAGTTGTATTGTAGAGCAATGTGTTTGGGTGCCGAATGACGTGGGGGAGTAGGAGGCTCTGCCCTGTTCAGAAACCTCTGCTGTTGGGGTACCTTCAGGCCTGTGGCTTGTCCCTCTATGCCTTGGTGTCTTCATTTGTAATATAAGACAGGATCTGAGGGTTGTCCTGAGAATGGAATAAGATAATCAATGACCCAGTCTTTTAGGAACTAGGCGGGGTCTAAGTGAACAAGCAGAGTAGATGATGATGGATGGGAAACATCAAGATGCTCCTTTGGTGTTATTTTCTTCTCCCAAAATGTTTGGAAGCACCTTCTTCTACAGGTCAAATGTTCCTTCTGTGATCTCTGCCAAAGCATCTGTATCCCTTCTACTTCTCCTTAATAAAGCTGCTGAAAGCTAAGGCTGGCAGTGCTGCCTGTAATGAAGTACAGATCCTTCTGGAAGCAAATTTGATGGTGGTGTCTGTGGGTAATTTCTATACTTCAGCTGATTTTAGTTTGTGCCCTTCTCACAGACATAGTGCCCACCCTGACCTCACCATTCATGCTGGTTTTCCCTGCATTTACTTGTTTTCACCCTAGCCTCTGGCAGGAGGCATGGACGAAGATACTCCGTTGGCTCTGAAGTCCTGGGTTATTCAGTCTCTGAACCTCAGTTTCTTCACGTGCAAAGCTGTGATTACAGTATCCTTGCTCAAAAATAGTTGGGCTGGTTCAGTGAGCTAAAACATGGAAATGAGCTTACGTGTATGAGTGAGATAAAGCAGACTTTGCAGAGTCTGGCAGGAAGTAAACATTAAATGGGGAGCTGTGACGATTATTATTAGAAATATCTGGCTGCTGAGGTTCAGATAAGGGAACTGTGAGGCTGGAATGGTGAAGAGACTCTTCAATTCCATAGAGAAAAACAGCCAGGCCATTAACACCCTTGGACTCTCTTTCTTGAGGGAGATGTCCATAGATTATTCATTTTTGTTTCTTACTTTATCTGATTGTCACTCATTACTAAGAAGATTTTACCAGTCTCTTCTTTCTGAAGCTTTCATTGTAAAAACAGTAGCTATATTGGACACCTCGTCTCTGTGCCCTGCCTCTCTTGTGATCATTCCTATTCCTCTCAAAAAGTAGCTCCTCAATAAACAACACTGGGTTGGCACAGCCAGGTCATATTTAACAGGTGGTCAGAAAAGCATTAATTTCAGAGCATATATAAGTAATATTAGTGAAGGCTGCCTTTTTAACCACTGTAGAGGTCCAAGATTAGGTAGTTCATTTGAATTAAGGCAAGAATCATTTTGCTACTTCTCTTATCCATAAACACATATCCAGGAAAAAAGTCTAGGTCAAGATCGGTTGACAGACAAATTCCAGGAGACTTTTAAGGGTCAGATAAACCAATGTCTCTTATCATTATAGATTCAAAAAGCCTAAATTAATACTAGTTAATGGAAAACAACATTGTATTTTTTACCGTTTAGATATAAAATATGCCTTCACATTTTTATGTGTACGGAAGCCAATTGGATTATGGGGTGCCGTATTCATCAGTGACTGCATCTATTGATTAGTTTGTAGCTGAATGTGGTGTCAGGAAGTGGGGCCCACTTGGAGATGGGTCACTGGGGTTTGGCCTGGAAGGTATATTCTTGTCCCTGGCTTCTCCCACTTCCTGGCTGCCATGAGTTGAGCACCTTTATCTCCTCCACACCTTTCTGCTATGCTGTTTCAGCCTTGGAGTCAGACCAGCCATGGCCTGAAACCATGAGCCAAAATAAACTTTCTCTTTTAAGCTGTGGATATAAGGGATTGTGTTCTAGCGGTGGAAAAGTAACTCATGGAACAGTGAAAATAATTTGTTATAATCAAGGAAGAGTTAGCATCAGGAATTAAAGAGTTGAACTTTGCAGAACTCTTCCAATAAAATTTAGCACCCTGGTTGAATGAAGTAGAAAAAAATGAACTATGAATACTTCAATAGGGGTGCTTATATTCAGTCACAGCTGTACAAAATCAGCACCGTTTTAGTGGAGTTATTTGTCACTTAGTGGAGTTATTTGTCACATTTGTTAACACCAGGAAGAACCTGGCTTTAACAAGTTTGCTCTGCTAACTGTTTTTTTGCATTTCTTAGGCACAGTAAAAATTGTTAATAAGTTACTTCTTTCTCATTCCCTAGGTTAAAATAACCTGTTTTGAATTTCACTAGAAATAAATAATACTGAGCTCCCACCAACTGCCTGAGATTTGAGCTCTGGGAGTAAGCAAGGAAGGTGGCTTCCAGGTGATCACAGGACAATCTGGACCCAAGAACGTCCACGGGAGCCTGAGGCAGGCTGGTCTACAGCAATTCAAAGCCCTGAGTGTACCATAGATGTCATCTCAGGGGACTATGGTGTAAGGCTTGGTCCTCCTGTGGTTACTCAAGAGCCATGGCTTTGCTAGTTTAGATGTGGCTAAATCGAGAAGTGGGAGTTGTTAGACACCTAGGGCGATGAGTGCTAATGCTTCCAGTAGATGCCCATTGAAGGTGTGACTGAGAAGACTACGCCTAGTTATGCTTTGTTCTTAGACCCCACCACGGAGGAAGGAAAGGCTCAACCCTCACCTGCTACTTGCCAGAGCCCCCATTTCAGTCGTGGGGTTCATTTTGAAAAGTCACTTTCAATGACTCCTGTCCTAACTGCCACATTAATGAAGAATGGAAATACTGTGTCTGTTAGACAAGAGGCGAGGGTTTCTCTTCTCTTGTAAATCAAGTGGCAGAGCAATTTGGGTAAAACAGCCATATAACCAGGCTTGATTTTGTGTACATTAATTGCATGAAGTGCAGTGCTTAATAATGAGAAATGCGTGCTAGTTAGTTTCAAAGCAGTTAAACCCACACCAGCCTCTTGTGTGGGGGTTGCCTCCAGAATGGGAGCAGAGAGGGTGCAGAGCTGGGAGTCAAGGGCCTGGGGTTTTAAGTCACAATAACTAGCTGGAGTGGGTGAGCTCCTGTGCCCTTTTAGACCTTGGGATCTTCATCTGGAAAATATGGGGCTTTTCAGAACAAGGATATGTGATTTTCCTAAAAAAGTAAGCAAACCTTTGTGGAAAGAATAGGTGTTGCCTCCAAGCTTCCCTCCAAATAAATTAAATTACACTGAACTGAACCCGATTCTTAAACCACAGGTTCAACCTGCAGCGTGTTTATGCCTCGGCTGTGCCTGGACCACGATGCGCTGGGTTGGTGGTGTAAAGAGAGGAGGTAAAACAGTGAAGAAAGGCATAGACGTGGGTCAGGAGTAGCCATGGGCCATCTGCTGGCCTGCGTGCCCTCTGGTTTCTCCATCTGATGGTGATTAGGTCAAACCAAACCAAAAGTAAAAAACCAGAGTATTCCAAACCTAAGAACTGTCACTCAGGGCCTCATGCGTTTATTCTCCCAGCACAGATTCGTTTGTGTTTTCCATGTGCCAGGCAATGTCCTGGGCATGCAGAGATGGAAAGAGGAGAGATTGGAGAGGCAGAGGGGCACCCATGCGCAAAGGCCCTGTGGAATCATGGAGGACCAGGTGTAAAAGGAAAAGGCTGGAGATCAGGAGGCAGGGGATTAGAGGTAGCACAGCCCAGGAGGAAAAGGGACCAGAGACCATGCCACTCTCAGAGGCCTTGGCAAGAATATTGCCTTTAGTTTAAGAACAGTGGAAAACCAAAAAACTTTGAAGATGGAGAAGAGTGAGTGTATGGAGACACAGGTGATGGTGATGACATCAGATTTGGTTTTGGCTCAGATCACTGAATCACCAGGTGTAGGGAGAAGTGATTGCAGACCCAGAATTAAAACACCCAAGCCACAAACCATATCTCATGGCCCAGTGCTTGACAAGTTAAAAATAATTCAAATACCTGCCTAAGTATTTGCATCATCAAAGGCACTACAAATTAGTGATTTTTAAGAAAACCACACATCAGTACAGATATCAGGGAGAGCCCCAAACAGGCTTCTGAAAACCCTGGAAACATATTTAAGAAGATTATACATGATGAGTAACGAGTACAAAACAGTTTTTGGCCATCACAGCAAAGTATTAGCTTCTTCCAAGAAATAAGACACAGGTCATCCAATTATTGGAAAACAAATGGCAAAAAGTACTAAGAAAATCCCCATACTTAGGTGGAAAAGTACAAAAGCAATAACTTAGAGATGAATTAGCAGGATCCAGGGAAAGCCATATTGATTCTGGATTGTTAGTGCAATTTGGAGTGAAGCCAAATGCCAGAGGATCACGGGGTCTGTCCACAGGAGGGAGGGGACCACCCGGAGGGAGGGATTATGAATATCGATGAGTGGACTTATAGGGACAGTTAACAGTCTTGGAAGCTGGCCCTCTTCTACTTGCCAGCCTATGTTTTTTATCCGGGAAGTGATGGACAGTTGATCTGGACAAGTTTCCACTGCAAGAGACTGATGACAGCCTCTGCATACCCTGGCCCTGCCACTAGTGTTCAGAGGAACTCTCCTGTCATGACGATGATCCCAGATGACCCCTGCGCATTTTAAACAGCCAGTGTGTGTGTGTGTGTGTGTGTGCGCGTGCGTGTGTGTGCATGCATGGGTGTGTGTGTGGTGGTGTTGCCTACTTTGAGACCCATAGCTAGGAAAGTCAGTTTTCCTGCTGTCAATTGCGAGAATGACGCTGGTCTCATGTCACACACCTGCGCTATGCATGTTCACGAAGGTGGCAGGACCTTGGCGTTAAGCAAAAGTGACCTTGGCTTGTGGCATCCTTTCTGCTGCTCCCCCTGC
>PVJX010050975.1:0-10463 GCA_004027295.1 Dolichotis patagonum | reverse complement strand
GGTCTTGAAGACCTGAAATGCCCTCCTCATCCTGCTCAGATCAATTCCATACTATGTTGTTTCATGTGAATTCCCTGTATGTGACAATATGGACAATTATTTGGAAGAAAACAAGAGTCAGTACGATAGAGAGTGAATATCTCCGATTGTCTAGTTTTGGAATTTATGTCCCTTACATTGCTTTCTTGTGATCTGATTTGTTCTGTTTTGTTGTGTTTAATTTTACCCTTTTGATATAATTGCATGTATATTTGAGTGGGTAAGATGAATGACCATATTGCTTGGGTTTTTTGTCCGATTGTGGAACAGAACTGATAACAGACTCACTGCTTGAATGTCTAGTTTACATGTTTTAACTTTATAATTTGAACAACTATTTACAATAAGTCAGTATGTAATTTGTCAAGTAATAATCTCTTAAGTTTTTTTGTTGTTCTTTTCCTTTTTTCCTTGGAATTCTATATTGTTGCTACCCTTTATTCTGTTTTGTTTTGTTTTCTTTCTTCTCTTTAAATAAAATAAAAAATAAAATAAATTTATATGGAACCAGAAGAGACCTAGAATAGCAAAGGCAATTTTAGGCAACAAAGGCAAGGCAGGAAGCATCACAATCTCTGACTTGAAGTTATACTACAAAGCTACTGTAATAAAATCAGCATGGTACTGGAATAAAAACATTCCTGAATATCAATGGAATAGATTAGAAGATACAACTACAACCACAAACACACTCAACCACCTAATCTTTGACAAAGGGGTCAAATACATTCACTGGAAGAAAGATAGTCTCTTTAATAAATGGTGCTGGAAAAATTGGCTCTCCATATGTCAAGAACTAAAACTAGACCGATGCCTATCACCATGTACTAAACTAATGTCTAAATGGATCAAAGATGTAAATATTTAAAAAGAAACACTAAATCTGTTGGAAGACAAAGTAGATAGAAATCTTTAAGACATAGGGATAGCTAGAGAAGTCATGAACAAAAATGAAACTGTGCAGGAATACTTCCCAGAATCAATAAGTGGGATCACATCTTATTAAAGAGTTTTTGCATGTTGAAAGAAATCTCCAGCATAGCGAAAAGAAAACCCACAAATTAGGAAAAAATCTTAGTGAACTGTCCCTCAGACAAAGGACTTCTGCCTAGAACTTATAAAGAATTAAAAAAATCAGACCCCCGAAATTCAAACATCCAATCCAAAAATGGGCATCTGAGATGAATACACAGTTATCAGATGAAGACATACAAAATACAAATAAATACATGAAAAGATGTTCAGCATCATTGATCATTAGAGAAATGCAAATTAAAACCACACTGAGATTCCATCTCACTGCAGAAAGAATGGCCAGGATAAAGAAAACTACCAACAACAAATGCTGGAGAGGCTGCGGGGAAAAGAGGGCTCTTCTGTACTGTTGGTGGAAGTGCAGACTGGTGCAATCACTTTAGAGGTCAGTCTGGAGGTTCTTCAAAAAACTGGGATTGGAAGTCCCATTTGACCCACCTATTCCACTTCTTGGCATATTACCAGAAGAATTGAAAACATCATGTCACAGTGATATATGTGTACCCATGTTTATAGCAGCACAATTTGTAATAGCCAGATCTTGGAAACAACCTAAGTGCCCATCCACTGAGGAATGGATCAAAAAGATGTGGTATTTTTATACAAGGGATTACTACTCAGCTCTAAAGAATGATCACACTGAGATATTTATAAACAAATGAATGCAACTTGAGACCATATTCATAAGTGAAATAAATCAAACTCACATGTGTACTGTATTGTCTCTCTAGTATAAGAAATGGTAAGAGTACATAAGATACAAAATCCTCAATAAATACAGTGAAAAGATAAGAATCTGCTTGAAATGAAAAAATAGTATCTCAGGGGAAAGGAGGAAAAGAAAAAGGTAAAAGAAAAAATATCTAAAATTGTATAATCACACTTAGGATAGCTAAGATGATTATGCTACAAATTCCATAAGTTCTTGGAACAAAACAGCTAACATTCATAGGACTGGAACAATTTTGCATGTTAGTGTCTGGTGATCTGAAGAACTCTTGAAGAACATTATGTAAAATAATTGTTATTACAATTATAAATAATAGTGAATCAAATCCTTATTTACTTGTCACTTGACAGGAACTCATATCTTAAAGGAGTTAGAACACTTAATTTTTATAACAAATATAAGAAAGATCAAGCCAAAATAATTAAATATCTTACCCCACATTACAACTAGTGAGTAACAACTGAGCACCAACAACCTGATATCAGATCCTAAATCCTATGACAACAACAATAATAACTACCAAGTATTATAATACTCAAAAAATGAATAGAATTATAATTAAAATTTGGGCATTTATCTTACATGATAAATGAGGTCATTATCATGACTCTATCCTCAAGAATCTTATAATTTTGTGAATAGAAAAAAACACAGAGGATGAGATTACTAATCACAAAGGCAATTTATGTCTTATTACAGGTAAATAAGGTGAAAATACAGAAATCCATGGGCACAGAGATCACTGTGGGTGTTCACAATCAGGAAAGCTTACCCAGAGAGTGCTGGGCTGCAGGACCCCAGAAATAAAGGGCACACCAGCAAATGAAAGCAGAGCCTGCTTCCTGGAAGCACAAAGTCCCTGCAATGAGAAGGATCTACTCATGGTTTAGTTCTCTGCATTGCCTTCTTATAATTCTTAATAATCTGGTCTTTGAATTTGTGTTTTTCAGTGAAGGCTGATGGGAAAACAGAAGACAGATGCATGAGCAGAGGAAATGCTTGTAGTATGCAACAAAGATATTCTGTTTTTTGCTGCCCAATGGCATTCACAGTGTCCCACGACAACAGAATTCTTGTGAACCCACAATATATCACAGGTCAGTGAGGCCGCAAGTGAGTGCAAAGCAAATGTGTTATGACTGCAACTGAGTAAGCAGACATCCCTTAGAATGCACCATTTCAATTAGAACCAGAACTTGCTCAGAACACAGAAAGAAGACATTCTTTCCAAGAAATATTAATGCTTAGAAGCATAAACTGATAAGCCTGTCATGGTTAATGTCGGTGGCCCCCAGGCCTCATGTATTTGCATTGTGCAATTGTGATTGGTTCATTGTATAGTGCTTGGATTGGTGGTTTCAGTGCTACACCCTCCTAGGGGTGGAGCCAGGATGTGATGTAATGGCAGGAAGAAGGTGTGTCTCTCTCTCTTGCCGGTTTCCGTTTTCGCCTTGCTGTTTGCAGCCACCATGAACTGCGGCCCGCCATGCCACCCTGCCTTGGAGCCAACTGAGTATGGACTAAAACCTCCAAAAACTGTAAGAAATAAACCTTTAGTTTTCCAACTTTGGGCATCAGGTATTTTTGTCTCAGCAACTAGTGAAAAGTAAGACAAAGCCCTATTCTTTCCATTTGTATTTGTTACTTTCTTAAAGTAGTTAACCACTCATGTCAAAAATGATGCCATAAGAGAAAAAGGAAAAGTAAGGCAACCCACGGCGTTTGTTTCATTTTAGTTCTTCTATACTCATCAGTAAACCTATGATAGAGAATATTAGTAGAATGTTTATATCAAGAAGTAAAATATAACAATAGATTTTTCTTTGGAGTGTATATTCACTGTTCTGATAAGAACAAAACACATATGTACAAACTATGAAAAACAAATTGAATAATTTTGGTGATTATGTGGTCTTATATGTACATTTAAAACTGATATTGAATATGAGATGAATGGTAAAAATTGTGCTAATAATTTAAAATTTTAATTTCTCATATCTAAAACAATAATAAAGAGCAACTAGAAAGTAGCACAATGTCATGGAATAACTACAGAGGAAAGAGGAAAACTGGTTTATGAACAAAGAGACTCATATTTTCATTCCGCATTGGATCTCAGTAATTGTATAGGCAGTCCTGTGGGCAAGCATACAGCCATTCTCCTTGCCTATAGTTATGATGATAGACATTTCTGACTGCAAACATTACTGACTGCATGTGGCACTGTTTTTCATGGAAACTAAAAACAGCCTCAGAATTTTTCTCACAGCAATGGTCCAAGGAACAATTTGAGCAAGCTTCCATGTTAAATATATAAGGATCCCCCCAAAAGCAACACAAGCAAATAGAAAAGGAGCTGGCCTTCCACACAAAGAAAATACCAGCTAGTATAAAGCAGGGTAACAAGTAGGCCAAGCCTGCTACATTATCTGTGATCTATCTATTACCTGTGAACACACAATCTAATGTCCACATATCAAACAGTATAATAAAAGTCAACCTGACAAACCAGGTAATTAGATTCTCTTAAGTCATGTGTTCTGTTAATTACAGAAGTGATCCACAATTTAGAATTTTTTAAGCTATCGCAGAGTAGCAGGCTTTAAAAATGTATAATGCAATAAACTCTTCCATACTTAGCAACACTCACTATATGCTTATTATGCACCAGATATAGTTTAAGTATTTTTTATATTAGCAGATTTAATCTGTGCAACAACACTGTAAGTAGGCACTATGGTTCTTATCTCTATAGGTGAGGAAACTGAGACACAGAGGATCCAATATATAACCAAGATCATTTGCCAATTCAAAGCAGAGACTGAAGTTTAACTCTAGTAGTGCAGATCTAAAGTGTGTACTCTTAAACCTCTTAAAGAAAAGCTGCAGGAGGTATCTATCATAACAGATATAATAATGTTTTGCCAAAGATGTTGTCTCTGGATTCTCTTGGTGGGTCTGCATTTCATGTAGACTTGAGAATGGCTTCCTCTTTGTGATATTATTTCTTACTTAGAACCCTGAATACTTATTCAAGGGTTAGCACATATTCTGTGGTAATTTCATCCATTTCAGTCTCTATCATACTAGTTAAAATTCATAGGAGTTCAAACTCACCTCTAGAAATAACATCAGTCATGACACCAGGTCAGATAGCCAAAATACCTTGTGTTCTAGATTTTGTGAATACTACTGTTGTAGTCAGGGGTTGTGAGGAGAACAATTATAATCAGGACATGGAATTTATAATATTGTTTATATTGTGTTAACTCTCACCCAGAGTTAACACAAGAAAGTGGAGGAAATGTATCCACAACACTAAAGACATAGGATATTCAGCCAAGGGCCTGAGTCCCACAGCAATGTCCTACATGAGCCCAGATAAAATCTAGAACCCATGACAATGCCTCCCACAAGTCCAACTGGAGCTCTGGAGCCTATGAGAAGGACTCACACCAGTGTCTTTTACAGATCCATTCTGGGGAGGCCAAAAGGTCAGTGGTGGAAGCTAGAAAGGCTAAGTCAGTAGAGTGAAGATGTGCTGGTAGGCTGAGGGTTCTACACTGGAGCCGAGAAGTCATACTCACAACAAAGACCAGGGCTGCCCTGAAAAGCACCACAGCCATCCTCAGTGACATGCAGTCCCCAAGCTCCTCTGACAATAAGCACAGTCGAGTACATGCTAAGAAGCCAGCATGATGAGTTCATCCTGGAGACCAAGTGGCACATATCTTCCCATCTGGAGCCAGGAAGCAATGCTCAATGTGAGGACCAGAGCTTCTCCAGAAAAACCAATGGCTCAAACAGAAACACAGAGGAGAATCTGCAATGCCTCAATGCATTAACACCTTAATGCATAACTTCTCCTTCTCCACGTCTCTATTTATGTTGGCAACTTTCCTCAGGTGGGACATCTATGCTCAGCAGCATGGTGATTTAATTCTCCTAGCATTAAATTGACCACCAGTTTTTAATATATAATACTACTTAACACTTTTCTTCAGTCCTTAAAACTACAAGCTGGAATCTGTGAGCTAGAAGATAATCTAATTCAGAAATTTTTAAAAAGGTTTAATCTAACATAACCACTTTGATCTGATCAATGGGCAGTAGATTCCTGGAGAAAAATGAGAAGGATTTTGATACTCTTTGAAACTTACTAAAGTCAGGTATAAACCTGCTAAATAACAAGTATAAGGAGGGACCAGCAGAAGCTCACATGCTATGTGGGCAGTGTAGTGTAACAGTTAAGAATGTAGGCTCTGAATAGATTTCCTATCATCCAGGTCTTTCTTCTTTGTTGATGGAGCAAACTTGAGAAAGTTATTAAGTTTAAGACTCAGTTTTCTTATTTGTAATCTGAAAATAATAAAAATCTATCTCATAGATTGTGATAATGCAGTTAAATAATAATTAAAGTCTTTATTTGTCTTTATTTCAACATCTAGTATACTCTAAGTTCATAAAGGACATAAGCCATTCATGATACCTGATACGGGTCCTACTGGTGACTGTGGCAGCAATGGTGCCATGAATATATATATATATATATATATATATATATCATTATGACATGTCCTATTTTTTAAAAGACACAAAGAAAGTAAAGTGCAGCTACTCTAGAGTTTTCCCAAAATCACATGTGTTTTCTCCCTCAAAGTTGGAGGCACCCAGGGAGCACAGGGAGCTCATGCTGGCTGCCCTTAAATGAGTGAAACTACAAACAAGTCATCATTTCCTGGACTTCTGTTTTTTCTCATTTGTAGAATGAAGGATCTAGAATCCAATTGATTTCACAGAACAGTTATTCCCAGAGGGTCTGTATGCCACGGGGTGAGAGCCACTTGTCCACTTGTGTGTATATGGAACTGAGGATCCAACCAGAGATCACAAAATGCTTGCTCTCTCACTCTTTCACTCTCTTGCTCTGGTTCTCTTGCTCTTTCACTCTCTCACCACTTTCCTTTGACACAAAGTTTCAAAAACTGGTGGGACTTACAATCTTTCTGCCTTTGCCTCCTAAGGGTAGCTAGCTGAGTACCACTGCACCTTAACTGTGAGGACCATTTTTACCTACAGTTCAGTGGTTATTAAAAACTTAAATTCTTTCCTTATGGTTTTGTCAGGTTTAAGTCTTAAGTAACCACCCATTTTTCTTGCTTTAAAATGCACATTTGCATTCCACTGCCTTTGTTCTCAAACTTCAGAGTCATGATGAATACCATAGCTTGACACTAAAAGATTACATCATTAATTTTTACTATGTCTCACAGGGGCTAAAGAGCTACAACCCACCATACCCATAACAGCAGCCTTTCTCCTCTTTCTCTTCAATAGAGAGCCAGGTAGAATAGAGATACACTTCCTAGTGTATCTCCTATCCCACATAATCTCAGATGTTCTGGACCTATGTTAGTATTTTCACCAATACTTTTTTTTTTACTGAGCCTAGTATACCAGTAAACCATGCTTCAAAATCAGAGGCAGAATATAAACACTGATCAAAATCCATTTTTCTTTATATGCTGATATAAATAAAATAAATTTAATAAATAATATTTATATTTATTCCTAATTGAGTACCCAATGTCATGAAAGACAATAATATAGATTGACTATGAATCATATATATATTATATATATATAATATACATAATATATATATTACATTTATAGCAGGAATAAATGTAAATATGTTTAAAGTATACATTTTGCTACATAATTTTATATTGATAGTTTAATCACCTCCTGGCCCAGGGATTACAGCACTGCTTTTGTAAACCAGTGATCACATGTTCAGATTTCAACACTTGCCCCATGTATCTCAGAGAATCATAATATAAATATTAAGAATCTTTACTCAAAAGTCATGACACCTGGGTTCAAAGCCTGACTCTCACTTTTTTAAAATTTCTTATTTTTAACAGAATGAAACCAAACAAAATAAAGAATAAAGCCAATAAAAATAAAACAATGAAAATGATACAGGACTCAAGACAAGATAATAGAAAATCAACAATGGCTACTATAATGCCTCTTGTTATCTTCAAAATAACTGTCTATACCATTAGACACAATAAAATCAAATAAAACAGAACAGAATAAAACCAATCAAAACTAAATAATGAAAGTGACACAGGACTTCAAAGCAAGCAAGGAAATCAACAATAGCTACCACAATATATCTTGTTATCTTTGAAATAGTTGCCCATGCCGTAAGCTATAATAAAATCAAACCAAACAAAACAGAATAAAACGAATCAAAACAAAACAATGAAAATGACATGGGACTTTAAAACAAAATAATAGAGAATTAACAATGGCTACCACCTTCCCTTTTTAGATGTTTCCTTCACTTTCACTTTCACAATATCTATTGTACATTTTGGGTCCCACTGACTCCTTCAGTTTTTTACACAAGGGAGACAACATGATGTTCACTTATTTGAAACCAAATCATTTTACCCAAGAGCATGATCACAAATTCGCATCCATTTACCTACAAGAGCCTCATGATTATCCTTCTTTATAGCTGAGAAGCTTTCCATTGTATAAAAATGTTGCAACTTATTCATTCTGCGGTTGCTGTGCAAGCTAGCCCTGCTTTTTTCTGGTTCCTTATCACATAGAACATTGTTTCTCTCCTTTGATTTTCAGTCTGTGAATTTCCTTTCAAGTTAATGTGTTTCTTGTATACTGCATGTTAATGGATCTGGTTTCTTGATCCACTCTGCCTGAATTTCTTTTTATTGATGAATCAAGGCCATCTACTGTAGTGTTTACAGCAAACATGCACTGGTTCATCCCTGCTGTGCTTTTTTCTTGCCATTGGCTCCCTACTTTCCCCTCCATTCCACTGTCTGCCTTGCTCAGCGATATCACTTTGCTGCTGCTCCTGGGACTGGGGTCATTTTTATATCTCTCTAGAATATCTTTCATTACTATTTATAGGGTTGGTTTGGTGGCCATTAATTCTTTCAGTTGTTCTTTGACATGGAAGTATCTTATTTCTCCATCAGTTTTGAAAGATAGCTTTGTAGGGTACATCAATCCGGGTTGGAAGTTGTTTTCTTTCAGGGTTTGAAACATTTCACTCCAAACTCTTGACTTGATGGTTTGCATGGATAAGTTTGCTGTGATTCTGATGGACTTTCCTTATAGGTAATGTTTCTTTTCTCTAACAGCCCTTAATATTCTGTTCTTGTGCTGAATTCCTGGGATCTCGATTATTATATGTCTGGGTATAGATTTACTTTGGTTATGGCTAGTTGGAGTTCTACATGCCTCACTCATCTGTATGTCAGGTTTTTTTCCTGTGGGAAGTTTCCTACTATTACTTCTGTAAATAAATAGCCTTTTTATTTCATTTGTGTTCTTTGCTGATACCTATCATTCCTTTTTAGAATTTTTATTTAAAGAGAAAAAAACAGAATAAAGGGTAGCAACAATATAGAATTCCAAGGAAAAAAGGAAAAGAACAACACAAAAAAAAACCTAAGAAATTATTACTTGACAAATTACATACAGACTTCTTGGAAATAGTTGATCAAATTATAAAGTTAAAACATGCAAAGTAGACATTAAAACAGTGAGACTGTTAAAAGTTCTGCTCCACAATCTGAGAAAAATAGCAATATGGCCATCCAACTTACCCACTCAAAAATACATGCAATTATATCAAAAGGGTAAAATTAAACACAACAAAACAGAACAAAGCAGGTCACAAGAAAGCAATGTAAGAGACATAAATTTCAAAACTAGACAATCAGAGATATTCACTCTATTATATTGCCTCTTATTTTCTTCCAAATAGCTGTCCATATTGTCACATACAGGGAAATCACATGAAACAACGTAGTATGGAATTGATCTGAGAAGGACAAGGAGGACATTTCAGGTCTTCAAGACCAGACAATAGGGAAGCCGAGAATGGCTGTCATAGTGTCTCTCATTCTCCTCAAAACAGCTGTCCATACCTTCATATGTATTGAACTTAAACAAAACAAAACAAGCTAAAATCACTTTGAACAAAGAATGATAGTTTTGCTGGATTACACATCATGACATTATGGAATCAGCACTGGGTACTGTAGTGTCTCTTTCTCTTCAACATGTGTTATATAGTTGGTTCTTGTAAACTGGTTATAAGTTCTACACATGCATGAGTCTCTACATGTATATCTATCCTTTCTGTATTAGAGGGAAAAACAAAACAAAGCAAGATAAAACAAAACAATTCCTAGAAAAGCATGAAGCAAAAAAGTCATATATAACCACAATACAAGGTGATCTACAATGGTTACCATGATGTCTCAGCAGTATATAACAACATTAATAAAAATGAAACATTGGAGACATTATAAGACTTCAAAAGCAAGTAATAATCAAACCAGAGTGGATATCTTAGTGAATCTTGTCATCTTCAGTGTAGTTGCCTATACACTTAGACTTGATGCTATCAATCATAACAGATTTAAATAAAATCAGTCAATACAAAGTAGCAATCTAACAACCCAGATTCAAATAAGATCAGTCATAATAAGACATAAGTTATAAAGGGCTTCAGCTTAAGTTGATAGGAAATTAGGGATGATTACCATAATATGTCCTCTTATTTTTGGGATAGCTGACCATGTCCTCAAGTCTAGCGTAAGTAGAC
>PVJX010050974.1:0-10493 GCA_004027295.1 Dolichotis patagonum | reverse complement strand
AAAAAAAAAAAATTTAAAAAAAATTTTAATGATTATTTGAATGAGAATCTAAGTTGTCCACACTGGTCTGGAACAAGCCACCCTCCTGCCTCACCCTCCCCATCTCTGGGGTTATAGGCATGCCCACCACACTCAGCAAAGTCACACTCTGAGGTCCTGGCTGGACATGAATTTATGCCATATAGAAGCCCCCACCTGGAACCTACCAGCCCCTCCTCTCAGCCCCCCAGCTCTAGGGCCCTTGGGTTGGTGTGGGCACCCCCTTGCCAAGTGTCCACTCTGTGACAGCTGAGCTCTGAGTCAGTCATCGAAGCCAGCACCCCACACTGCCGTTAGAGACCTCAGTGCGGCTCGGGCTTCACACGATGCCTGATGCCTGGTAAGCACTAACTAGATGCACACAGCATAGCCACTGCTCCTGCAGAAACCTCACACACTCTTTATCATGAAGACTTGAACACAGGACAGGGGGGAGGATTATACAGCAGGTGCACAGGGGCTCCCCCTCCACTCTGCTGACACCTCTCCGCCCCTTTTTTATTAACTCAGTGTCTGTCCCTCTGTCCCCACTCACACATCTTATTTCCTGATAAACTTCATGAAGTTCCAGGCCGGCTTGGTTAACCTAGTGACTTAGCAAGACCCTGGGTCGCAAGCAAAAAGGCCCAGGAATGCAGCTTGGCACGAAGGCTCTGATTTAGGCCCCAGCACTCTGAACAAAACCATAGAGCTGTGACCCCACAGTTCCCAGCGGAGGCCGGGAGAAGCGAGCTGGGACAGTGTGGGTAGATGGGGCTCCCTGCTGTGCTGCTTGGGTCTGGAAGTGCTGGGGTCACATCCAGGTGACCCCACGGCAGCAGGCTGTGCCCAGCGATGTCCCAGCCACGACACTGCTGGCCGCAGCCCTCTCCTTTCCCACAGCTGGAGCCCGACGGACTGCTGGGCTGGGTGCTGGCCGGCGCCCTGGGGCTCAGCCTCGCCTTCTCCTTGGTCGCCGTCCCGCTGCAGTGCTTCCAGCTCAGCAAGGCCTACGGCGTCTGTCTGCTGGTCTTCTACGCTGCCTTCCTTATCGTGGCCCTGCTCACGGAATTTGGGGTGATTCACCTGAAAACCGTGTGACTGAAGCCAGCCGGTGTGTGGCTGTGGCACGGAGGGGGTCCCGGTGGCCTCTCCAGGGCAACGGGACAGCTCCTGCAGTAGCTGCAGCTCCAACACTGGACCCAGGGGCTGCTTGGTAGGACTGCATGCCCACGGGGCTGCACCCCTAGGCGACCTGAGCTGCCCTGAGGGAGCCGGGGTGGGGGCCGCTGGATGCCGTCGGGGCAGCAGGTAGCCTCGGAGGTCAGCCCCGCCCTGTCCCTTGCTGGCTTCCGGCTGCCTGTACCTCCCCAGGCTCTGACAGCTGTGTCACCCTGGCAGAGTCCAGGGACCCAGGCTGCGGGCTCACGATGAGCTCTAGGGCCACATGGGTGGGCAAAGAGCAGACAGGCCCACCTCGCCAAGAATTTCCAGATGTCACATTCACAAACCAGGAGAAACATGGCCGATAACGCATGTCACTGGACCCAGTGGTTCCAAGCCCTCTGCCCGGGGCAGCCACATGACTGGACAGTGGCTCTGGACTGTCCTTGAGGCCCTGTGCCCAGGACCCCAGGTCTCCTGACTGCAACACAGGAGTCTGCTTACCTCAGGGTGCGGGGTAGGAACCCCGCCTTTCAGCACTCAGTTCCTATTTGCCTTCAGCTATCTGTGAAGGGATTCAGCATTTTCTAAATAAAAATGGAGTATATCAAGTGTGCAGGAAGTGACTACCCTGAATTACTAGTTCTTTCCCAGGGCCCGGTGAGGGTGCGCTGAAGGGGCGTAGGTAAGGTGGGGTGAGTGGGGCCCCTCCCACCACATAACCGGAAGCCACAAGGTCTACAAAGCACAGGCTCTTTTATTATTAATACGCCAGAGATCTAGAGACGCAGTGGGTTTCTAGGTAGCAAATCATCAACATACAAAATCTTACAGGGCTGCTCCTGCGATCCGTACAAAATGATTGTCCGCGTGGTGTGAAGTAAGGCTGGGGTGGGGAGGAGGAGGCAAAGAGCCTGGGCCCAGCGGGAGGACACGTGGCCCTGCCGCCCTGGGCAGGCTGTGACCAGGGGTCTGCAGCGAGGGTCACCTGGTCCCACTGGGCTGCGATGTGGGGGTGGGGGAGGAGCATCTGAGCTGGATGACATCGGGGCCCTCGAGCTCACAGCCGGGGTGGCACCGGTGTCACCAGCCAGGTGACAGCTCAGCACTGGCTGGAGTCTGGTCCACCAACCCTACCACCACCGTGCAGGTCTGGTCCTGACTAAGGCTGGGCCAGGGACAGGAGGGGGGACTAGTGACCCCCCGCAGCAGGACGGGGACACCCCCAGCTCTGCAGGTCAGATGCTCAGGTCGTACAGCCCCGCCCCCTCACGAGGCTGCACCCCCAATGCCCATTCCAATACACAAAAGCAAAAAGGCACCCGGATGTGCAAATAAGGGTCCCTCTCTGGAGAGAAGAGCTCTGGCCCGGGCTCCACTGAGCTCCGGTGGGGACCGATGGCCCTCCAGAGAGGAAGAGGACCACGTCATCTCCTGACTGCCCCAGGAAACAGTGCTTTCCCAAAGGGCTGTGCTTAAAAACTCAGACACTGCTTTGCCCTGCTCCAGGGAGAGGGCGGCCAGCTGGCTTCCAGATCAGCCTGGCCTGGGGGTGGCAGGGCGGGGGGCTGGGACTGCTCCCCAGGATCAGGCTCTGCCTGCCTGGCGGCTCCAATCCCTGACCTCTACCCTGTGTCACCTGGCCACCCCCAGCCAGTACACAGACCACCCATGAGGCACTGGGTTGGTTGGGTGCCTGCCCGAATCGCTTAAAACAACAAACGCTGCTGTGGAAAACCCTGAAGGAGACGAGTTCCCACCTGCGCCTGTGACCCTGTTCCCAGCACCCACCCCAGGAACAGGCCAGGGCAGGAAGTGACCATCTTCTCTACCTGGTGCCTGTGTCCTACGGGAGGCTGTGGCAGGAGGATTTCCAGCCACAACACTAAAGCAACATACACAGGAGAGAAGACTCACAGAGGTGGGCCTGAAATGGGTCAATGCCACCTCTGGCCTGGCACTGGCTGCCCACATCTGAGCACTCTCTATGACCTGTAATCTCACCCTCCATCCCTCCTCCCGCCATGGGACGTCCATCCTATTACATTATCTGAGAAATACTGCCGGGGTGGGGAGTTCTTTCCTTCCCCCTGCTAAGTGGTTTTGTCCCCAAAGCCAGACACATGCCCGTGACAAGGGTCACAGGGGAGGTTAGTAGGGAGCTCTCTGGGGACGCGGGCCTGGAAGCAGCAGCAGGAAGCCCGGCCCGGCCTGGCTCTGTGGGGATGGCCCCTGTAAGGCCAGGCGACTGTGGCATCTGGAAGACAGGGCCGGGCGACTCTGCATGGTGTCCGCTGGTCCGCGGCCCTATAAACGTGTGCATATACGTGAGTGTGTGTTCACACACGTGCTCCCGGTACGTGGTGGGAAGAGAATACTACTGTTATTGCATAGAAGAGATGGCTTCACGAGCTGGCGCTAGGTGACGGTCTGCGAGCGCTGGCGGCTGTAGGGAGCCTGCTGGGTGACGGGGTCAATGCCGCTGTCGCCGTGGAGCTGCCGCTGGGCCTCCTGCTCCCGGGCGTGCTCTGCATACCACTCCTGGGGGCAGAGCGGGGTGCTGAGGGTGACTGTCCTTCCCAGCCTGTGCTGTCCCCACTGCACCCTCTGCCCTCGGGGTCACGGACACGGGAGGCAGTGCCATAGCCCACCCCACTGGGACCCAGCAGGAGTGGGGTTTCTGAATGTGGGGCAACGAAGCCCCTTTCCAGGATTCGGAGGTCAGTGCACCTGCTGGTGAAGGGTGTTCGGCACACAGCCAGGCCTTACTATGCTGCCCAAGGTGGCCCCACACTTGTGACCCTCCTGCCTCAGCCTTCTGAGTAGCTGGGATTATGAGTATGTACCACCAGGCCCAGCTCACATTATCTCTGTAACCAGGTGACCACAGACTACACAGGTTTTGAGCTTAAACAATAATTCAAGCCAGGAATGGTGGCACATGCCTGTGACCCCAAAGCTGGGCTAAGGAGGCCCGCTGCGAGTTCAAGGCCAGCCTGACTGCACAGCGAGATCCTGTCTTTAAAAAAAGAGCCAGTACAGTAGCATGTGCTTTTAATCCCAGCACTCAGGAGGCTGAGGCAGGAGGATCGTTGCAAATTTGAGGCCAGCCTGGGCTACAAAGTGAGCTTAAGGCCAGCCTGAACTGCATAATACTACACAGTAAGCCCGTCTCAGAAAGACAGATGTAGGCCGGGGATGTAGTTCAGTGGCACAAGTGTCTGCCTGGCAAGTACAAGGTCCTGTGTTCAATTCTCAGTACCCCGCCCCGCAAAAAAGGAGACACACACACACACACACACACACACAGAAATACGAGAAAAAACAACAGTGCAATAGCGCTCTTGAGGAGCCCCATGGCTCCGGGAGGCAGGCCCTGTCCCAGGTGGGGGTGGAACCCAGGTCATACTCTGACACCAAGTTCAGAGGCCACTGTGTGTGCCCAAGGAAAGTGCCCACCATCTCTTGGGTTTCCAAAGAAAGTGGTAAAGTCACTTCCGGGAGCCGGGCTCCAGGCCCCAGACCCCAGGCCCCAGGCCCCAGGCCCCAGGCGGGACACGCTCATCACTGCCTTAGTGAAACAAGGCTTCGGGCTGGAAGACACCCGAGCAGGCTGTGGCACAGGAGCCCTGGGGAGGGAGACCACAGGCAGGACCCTGGGGTGGGGGTGGCCTCCTCCGGAGGGAAGGCCCAGTGCCGGCCACGTGTGCTCTGGGAGCGTTCTCAACGCAGAGGCCAACACGGAGAGACAGGGAGACTGTCGGGAAAATACTTGACCTCTCCCTTCTCTTGAAACAAAAGCCCTGGACAATCGGAGCACCTAAGTGGTCAGCACAACAGGGCTCACTTCTTCCGGGAAGCAGGGCACGGCCACTGCCTCGGGGCAACACGTCCCGCTGGACGGCTGGGCCCCTCCTCTCTGTCCATGCCGACTTCCGCTGTGGCAGCTTCTCCACAGCTCGGGCAGAGCCAGACGGGAGGCCACAGGGCCAAGGGGCCGTGCCGGGAAGGAGGGTCAGATCCAGGGGGCAGAGCAAGGGGCCCCTGCAGTGTCCCCAGCAATGTCCCCGCCTCTCTCTAGCCTGCATGTCCACTGGGATAGGGAATGAGGCCTCCGGGGGAGCAGGGCCTACCTGGATCTCCTCCTGGTACATCTTCAGGCTCAGGTCGCTTTTGGTCCTTGACCTCCGCCCCAGGAACACCAGGGAATTTTGCTACAGAAGAGCAGAGGCCGCTGCTGGGCTCAGCCGCTGCTGGCCCTGAATTTGCCCGTGCCGGGGTCTGGCGCGGGGCCACAGCGCTCTCCCCCCCGCCCGCACCTTCGAGGTGCCACCCAAGCACCCCGACACCTGAGGGCAGGGAGGACGCTGAGCCTTGCCCACAGGCCTTCGCCCCCCACCTGGTACTTCTCCATCTGCGAGAGGGTCTCGAGCAGCCGGGTGACATCCGAGGAGGCCCCTCGCGCCCCGCGGTACAGCTCCAGGACGGCTACCAGCTCCTCCTTGGAGATTTCCTTCTCGATGGTGATACCGCCGTCCACTGCAAGGACGGGTCCCCAAGCTCCAAATCTACTCCCCTGGCCACTCGAGGGGCACCCTCCCCTCACAGGATGTCAGGGCTCGGTCTGGGGCTGCCACTTCCCCGCAGCAAGTCCCTCCCAAGTCTGACTGCCATGGGTTTGAGATGAGATTGGGGCAACTGTGTGACATTCAATGTTAGCAAAGCAATGCCGGGTGGATGCACTGAACTGCCAGAGGTTGGCCTGCTAGGGAGCCGCCCCACTGGACCACTGGCTAGCTGACAAGACAGACAGACAGACAGACAGACAGACAGACAGACAGACAGAGCTGCCTCCCACCCCGTCACCTTCCGAGTCTTGGCTCTTGCGGTTGTAGTTCATCCGGAAGACGAAGGCCTCCAGGATGAAGGCCACGATGATGGTCATCACCACCTGGAGGGCAGGAGGCGTCTCGCTGTGGCCTGCACCCCACGGGAGACCCAGCAGGGGGGAGGGGGAGGGGAGGGGGGGAGGGGAAGGGCGCACAGTGCCTGACCCACCATGGTCACGATGTAAAAGGTCATGAAGTACAGGCGGCTCCAGTGGGAGGTCTGCGAGGTGACACCTTCCTGCGAGGGGACAGGATGCAGACGGTGAGTCACAGCACAGGCCACAGTGGGCCCCCACCCCCCAGGTCACCCGACCACAGCCCACAGCCTCTCCTCTGGCTGTGGAGGTGGAGCAGGCCCAGCTTCCTGGGTCTGACGTCCTCGGGGAGGGGTGGCCGAGGCCTCACCACCCACGGGGCCTCACCCAGCATCGGCCATGCTGCTGCTTTTTCCCTGTACAGACTGTGTCACCCAGGGTGGCCTTAAACTCCCAGACTCAAGCAACCCTCCTGCCTCGGTCTCCTAAGCACCGCACTTCGGGAGCCTGTCACCATGCCTAGCCTGCTACTGTTTGCTGACTGAAACGTCATCTGTGTGCAGTGGAGACAGGCCAGAGACTCGGGTAGCGGCCTCTCCTCTCTGGCTGCTTGGGGGAGGCTGGGGCAGGGGCCCTGAGATCCTCACCATGATAATGTACCAGTTGTTTACCACCGTGAGCTCGAACAAGGTCACTGTGGAGGGAAGGGGACAGAGAAGCGTTCTGACAGACCGGCCTCTGGACTCCTCTTCCGGGCCCAGGCCACTGCATGCCCGCCTGGGCATGGGCTCAGGGAAGATCAGGGGGCCGCACCCTGGGCCTCACCACCCCTGCGGGACCAGCACTGGCTGGGGGCCAGGAAACCTCCGTCTCTCGGGCTCCCCCTTTTTCTAGGGAGACCACTTCCCTCCAGCCTCCCAGGCTTATCCATGGAACTGAGGGAGAGTGGGGCCTGAGCTGGGGCAGTGCTTGGACAGGGACCCCCCCATAACTGACATGGACCAAAGGGAGGTGCTGGACCCTGGCCCTGGCCACACAGACCACACCCTCCAGCTGGGCCCAGCTGCAGGCAGGATAGAGAGCCTCGCCCAGCTTTGCAGGGAGAGAGCAGCAGGGCCAGCAGCGCCCCCCGGCTGCTGCGGGCTCCACTCACCGAAGCTGTTGAGGATGTTGTCAAAGTTGTTGAGATAGTAGTAACCCTCCTCCACCACAGTCTTGTCGCCCACGGTGTGGTTGAGCCAGCGGTAGGCGTCAGCCACCGTGCTAGTGCTGGGGGGGTCAGGGGCAGGAGAGGGTCACAAGGTCACTGTTTCCTCAGCAAAGGGCACCTAGCCAAGGCCCCGCCATGGCTCCTTCCTGCCCCGTCCCTCCAGCTCCCGCTGTGTCCTGCCTGAGGGGGGTCCTGGGCTCCCATCCGACGGCTGTGGGGCGCCCCCAGCCCTGGGGCCCGGGTGCCACCTCCAGGCATCTCTGCAGCTGGGGGACTTTGCTTTCTACCTCTGCCACTGCCTCCTCTGCCGCCCCGTCTCGGGGGTGGGGAGTCCCGAGCCCAATGCCTGGCACCACCTCCACGTAGAAGAGCCCCCTCTCGTCCAGTGCCCTGCTCCGTGTTTGGACAGACTGCCCCCACTTCAAGGAAACCTCATCTGCCCCTATTTGGGAGGGGGTGGCTGAAGAATGAACCCAGAAGCCTCCACTGAGCTGCAAACACAGCCTGTTTTTTGAAACAACTTGCCTAACTGGACTCAAACTTGTGATACTCCTGCCTCAGCCTCCCCGAGTATTGAGTGTGTACCCGTTTCTTTTTTTCTTTTTTTAGACAGGGTCTCACTATGTAGCCCAGACTGGATTTGAACTTGGCAGCAACCCTCCTGCCTCAACCCCCCAAGCACTGGGATTACAGATGTGACCCATCAGGCACCTGCCTATCCTTTACAGCTAAATCCCACACTGCCCATGCACTTAAGAGTCCAGCACCTAGGGCCACCAGCAGCAGGCTCCGCAGAGAGTCCTGGGCCTCTTGCTGCGTCCGTAGCAGCTACCGCTCAGGCATGTCCGGGACAGGGTGTCTGGATGCGCCCGTGGGAAGGGCCCTCTGGGTTCTGACACAGTCTACAGTCTGTGACCCACTGCTGTAGCTCAGGTCCCCACCTCAGTGTGACACAGAGTGCAGTGTCAGCGCTCAGGGTCACAGGGACCCACTCACAAAGAGGACACTTGGGCGAGGTGGGCAGGGCCAGGAGGGCGGGGAGGCTGCTCCTGGGAGATCCGTCCTTGCCCAGTACCTGGGCATAGAACGGGGGACTCAGGCCTCTGGCCCCGAGGAAGCAGGAACTTTTGGGTGGCTCCTGACCCTGCCTGGGGGATAGGAATCTTCCCAGCACCTCCACCCCGAGAGAACCCGAGTCCAGGCTCCTCACGGAGCCCCGGAGCCCCAAGTCCGCCAGGGCGTCCCCCAGCCACTCACTTGCAGCAGTTGGGGTACAGGAGCCCGCAGAAGAACTCCATGCCCACGATGGCAAAGGAGTAGTAGAAGATGAGCAGCGTGAGGCCGAGGCTGGGGGCGGCAGAGGGATGTGAGAGGGCGGGGCGCGCACCACTGCAGGCTCCTGCGGGGGGGCTCGAGGACGCGCCCGCCCGCCCGGGAGACACAGTGTGAGCCGCAGCCCTCCCCCCACCCCACAGGGACTTCGCAGAGGGCCAGGGACACCGGCGTGGCCGAGGATCAGCCTCCTCCAAGACCCGCCAGGCCCCGGAGTCTGCCCTGCCCTGGGCTCCTCCTCACCCCGACGCCTCCCAACTCCTGTGCACGGCGTTGGGCCTGCGGGCCGGGGCAGGGCAGTACCTGGCCATCCGGGGCAGCAGCTCAAACATGGTGTCCAGCACGTTGCGGTAACGCTTCTTCAGCTTAAACAGCCTGGCGGAGGGAAGGGTGGCTGTCAAGGTGGCCGCGTGGCCTCCTGCCTTCCGCGCCTGCGCAGGGTGGAAGAGGCTGTGGGGCCTCGAGCACGTGGTACGGGACAGTGGCAGCCCAGTTCTGAGGACGGAACGCTGGGCCTCACACATACCAGGAGAGCACTGTGCAACCGAGTCACACCCCAGCCCCTTGCTTTTTGAGACAGACCTCACTAGCTTGTGTGGTTGGCCTCAAACTTGCAATTCTCCTGCCTCAGCTTCTCTGGTGCTGGAGTAACAGGCGCCTGCCACCCGTACCCGGCTTCCCCACAGCGACTCAGGGGTCAGGAGGCCAGTGGCAGCCACTCCGCCAGTTTACAAATGAGGCAGGTGGCTGAGGGGGCTGACGGTGTGGCCAAGTGGGGAAAGAGGCACTGAGGCCTGTAGCTGCAGGAGCTCAGCGCTATGAGCGGGCAGCCGTGTGCAAGAAGAAGGGACACACAGGCCACTGGTGTGGACACGAGGCAGCAGGCTCTTCCTCCCGAGGCCAGGCCCCTCTAGGGAAGGGAGGGACAGGGCGGTGGGCACAGAACGCAGGACCCTAAGGGTAGGAGGCCCTGTGAGCCTAGTTTGGAAGAGACTTCATGGGTGGGGCAGGCCCTGCTGTCTCCCCACGGGCTCCCTGGGGAAGGGGTGTCTGCGCCGGGCCCTCTCCAGGGTGGGCCGTGAAAGCGCTCTGGAGTTTGAGTGTCATGGCCATGGCAGATCCCTCCACGGGCAGAGTTCCCAGGAGCCACGGGCAGGGTGGCACAGCCAGTCGGGGGTGCCGGGGCCAGGTACATGGGGTGCAGCCTGAGCCTCATGGGGAGACCCAGCCCTGTGCGTGCCCCGGGCCTCTGCAGGGCAGTGACGCCTGTGACTCCAGCTCCGAGTCTCCCGTCTGCTCTGTGTCACCTCCCAGGCCAGTTCCAGGGCTCCCACCCTCCCCGCTCTGCCCCTGCCCCAGCCCTGGCCATCACCTCAGCAGCTGGAGGGGGCGCAGGACCACGATGAAATAGAAGGGCTTCATGTTGAGGGCCAGGGCCAGCAGGCCCAGGAAGGCAAACGCCGTGACGCAGAAGTCAAACCTGGGCCAGGGAGGAAGCCACGGTCAGCTCAGCAGCCCCTGGGCGCTGTGTCCTCGCCACCCCTGCCAGCCTCCCCCATGGCTCAGCTGCAGCACTGTCCAGCAGCCCCGGGGCTGTGGGGCTAACGGGCCAGGCACCCGGCACAGCACAGGTTTCGGGGTGAGGCCTCGGGGCTGACCCCTGGGGCTCAAATGCCTGGGAACCAGTCCAGAGGGGCCGCACTGGAATAAGGGCAGAGAGGGCACCAGATCCGGGCTCAGCAGCACCCACCACATCTGGTCACCTGGGCCACCCAACCCCCCACACTACCCCACCCTGCAGGGGCCGGAACAACTACAGGACAGGGCCTGGGCTGGGCAGCGGGC
>PVJX010050973.1:0-10474 GCA_004027295.1 Dolichotis patagonum | reverse complement strand
TTGAATATGTGTGATAGTTCAAACAAATTTTTTTCTTTTTTATCAAAAATGAGATATTATAATACCCATTGATCATTTTCTGTTATTCGGTTCAGAAAGCCCTGGAATTCTTTCACTATATGCATGGCTTTATACTAATGTGTTATGTTTGATATTATTGTAATTGAAACTATGCTCAACTATAGCAGAGTAAGAGATACGGTGTTAGATACTGTTGATGTCCAGTTGACTTAATGTAAAGTACTGTGTTGCCTATGTTGTCCTCTTCTGATCTGCTCTGTACTGCCCCCTTTTGTTTTATTCTCTTTTAAATAAAAAAAAAATGGGAAGAAGCTATTCAAAAGGAAGGAGAAACTAGGATGGACTAAAGGAGAAAATAAGGAAGGGAAAAACATAACAACTATATATATATATGGTATTTGAGATCATTATACTACTAATTTCTCTGAGTTAACTGAAAAGAAAGGTTTGTACTAATTTTGTTTGGACAATTAAATGCCCATATATTGTACTCTGAGAAACTAATTTAAAGATAACAGTTTGCAATGTACTAACCAGGCATGTTGGTGCACAGCTGTAATCCCAGCACGTGGGAGACTGAAGTAGGAGGGTCTTTCCAAATTCAAGACCAGCCTGGGCTACAAAGTGAGCTCAAGGTCAGCCTGAACTGCATAGCAAGACCCTGTCTTAAAAAGACAAATAAATAAATAAATAAAATTAAAGTAAAATACTGTGCATTATCATTTTCTCTTGGATCATTTGTTTACATTCATATTAAGTGTAAATATGAAAGTGTCACTCACAGCTGAGCCAAGCAGAATGCTATATTATTATACAATTCCCTTTATCATACAACTTGTTTTCCTTAGAGACATAGTTACTTTATATTTTTTATTTGTTTTGTTTTGAACTCAGGGCCTTGTGCATGTTAGCACTCTACCACTTTTTTTTTTTTTTTTTTTTTGGTCTGTTTGAGACAGAGTCTCCCCATGCAGTTCAGGCTGGCCTTGGGCTCACTTTGTAGCCCAGGCTGGTCTTGAACTTACAACAAAAATCTGCCTGCCTCAGCCTCCCGAGTGCTGGTGTTACAGGTGTATACCACCACGCATGGCTAGCACTCTGCCACCTTTTAAAAATTGTATTTTGAGAGAGAGTCAGGCTAAATTTCCCAGGCTGGTCTTGATCTTGTAACCCTTCTTTCTGAGCCTCTTGAGTAGCTTGGTTTACCAGTGTGCCCAGCATAGTTTTCTTTTATTTATTTTTGAGACTGACTCTGATGCTTATGTTGTGTTTTCAAATTTTTTCCTTTTAGCATGTCTTGGACTTTTCTTGTTGAAAGTTGGAACATGCTGTGGCAGATTTATAAAACAAACAAACAAACAAACAAACACCTTAGGTACATAAGCATTTAGGGTGAAGTTTTGTGCTTATCTGGATAGGAGTTAGTCAATGTGTGTACTCTTTCCTGCGGGGGTAGTGTCTGGGGCTAAAGTTTTCTCTGTTGTCCTAGGTTTTGTCTCCCTTATTGTCTTTGGGTTTCCTTAGAGACTCCTTGGTAGTGTCTGAGGATTTGACTGTTACTATACAGGGACTCCACTGACTGGTTGTAAGAGAAAGGGGAATCATTCTAGAATCCTAGCAATTGTATCTCAGTAATTTAACTGAGTATCTCTCTTCCTCCACACTGAAGTCTAGAGAGAGTTGGACTGGGATATTTCTCTCCGTCCCTGGGGGGAGCTGTGGTGTGGGGCATAAGCAGTGCCTCCCTGCAGCTGAGATGTAACAGCTCCTGTTGTCTGGATTTGCTCTCTCCTTCACCTGTCCTAGTAACTCAGAGTGTGATCCTTTCTGGAGTGATGCCACGGATGTCATCTTGCTTCTCATTTGTCTTTCAGTGGACACTTACCAATCAATCCCTTCTTTTTCATTTCTTTTGCATGTACTAACCTCTCTCAGGTCACTGAAAATAGACACGTCTCTTATTTTCCTTACTGATGATGGTATATTTGAGATATGAGTCAGGGGGTAGAAACATCTTGCCTGTAGCAACTCAGGACCACTTGTTGCTGATGTGCATATATTCCCAGCATCTCGTCTGAAGCTTTGTAGTCAGGACTTGTTTAGTTGGTGTCCAAGTCAGTTTCAGGCGATGGCAGCCACAGTGTTACTACCTAGGAGGACGTGGCGGGTTGAGGGTGGTGGTGAGGGGGAGGTGCGAGAGCGGAGCAATTCTCGGATCCCTGCACTTGCCAGACATGAAGTCATCTGAGAGTAGTCAGGCTTCCTAGGATGCAGATGCAGCCAGGACCCAATCTACTGACTCCATGGTCTGCTTTAGTTCTGCAGGGCTGCATCTTGCTGAGAGACCATTTGTAGTTGTCTTGAAACCTTTATGGAGCCCGCTCTTGTATTCCTTGTAGCTTTTTTGAGCGTCTTTCTTACAGTGCCTACTTGTGCCTCCTGCCCGACTGCTAGGCCCTCCAGCTGCGTGCTCTTGTTTTTCTGATCTTCTTGCCTCCGTGGGACACTGAAGTCTATGACCAGCTTCCTTGGACCACTTAGGGTGCTAGGTGTGCTATTTTGCTCCATCTTTTCCCTGAAACTCCCACTTCCTCTTCTCCTTATCTTTTCGGCACACAAATATATGCAGAATTTGTTATTTTGAAAAAGTGTTCTCTGGACGCTGCTACCCCCACTCGTGATAGCGTCTCTCCTTCCGTCCACTGGCAAACTTCTCAGAAGAGTGTGTATTTGTGGACTATATTTTCTTGTCTCCCTCAGATCCTAGACGATGACTTACATTGTAATCTGGTGTCAGGCCCCATCACAAATGAAAAAAATTACTCCCCAAAGTTACCAAATGAGCTAATTTCTAGATCAATTGTTTGTTCTCAATAGGTTTGATCATTTCTGCTTTCTGAAAGCTTGTCTCCTAAAGCTTGAAAAACATTTTATTCTTGGATTTCTGTCTGGTATTCTTCTGGGGTTTTTTTTTGTTGTTTTTTTTTTTTTTTTTTTTTTTTTTTTTTTTTTTTTTTTTTTTTTTTTTTTTTTTTTTGGCTTCTTTTGTTGCTCCCTCCACCTTCCAGGTGCAGATACACCAGGGCTGAGTGCTTTGCTTTTAGTGATTTCTCTTTTGCTGCCTTCATTTTATCCAGCATTCTGGTATCCAAATTTTTGGCCCAAATCCTCACTTTGTAACTGCGTCTTGAACTTTGATTCTTTATCTCTGTTTATATCTTTGACAGTTCAAATTCAACCTATGTAACATTCATCTTTTGCACAAATTATACCTCCTGATATACTTAAATATATTTAGAGTCCTATCATTTTTAATTTCAGCTAAGCTCAAAACATTTAAATAATTTTTAAGCTTCCCTTCAAACCTTCCATTGATCTTCTTTTATATTGCTTTGTATCTTTCTTTTTCTTTGGATTTTTTACAACGCTAGCCATAAAGCTTCCTTAATTCATTATTCAGGTTGCTGGAGTTTCTTTCACAGTGGTCTTCCAGATTCCAGTATCCCCCCTGTGTGTTACTGCCAAATCAATGGACTTCCCAGTTAGTAAATATTTAAATACTGATTAAATCAATTGATTTAAAAGAAGTTGGGTCATCTTGCTGGTTGCCCTCATAACTCTATTATTCCACTTGAGATCTTGGGATGTAAATCATGTTTCATTTTTTGTTTCATTTGCAAATAAGCAGAATAAAGACTCTTGTGACTGCGAATAGCTCCCTGTTGAGTCCTTAGCTCTTCACAGGACTGCACCAGATATTTCATGGTTCTGAAAACCTCTGCAAGGGGCTGGTGATATAGCTCAGTAGTATAAACACCTGTCTGGCAAGTATAAGGTCCTGAGTTGGTTCCTGGTAACCCCTCCACCCCAAACAAAGAAAAACTTCTGTGGCGTGAAGCACTTGCTGGGTCAGAGATGTTTGGAATCTCAGTGTCACTTCTCTTTCAATCTTTTTGGATTTGGCAGAATCATACCAGGGGAAAGTGGGTATGATGAGACCCTTAAAGCCTCTTTATAATCTCATCTCAGTCTCTCAGTTTTCTTATTTCCTTGGGCAAATAAACATTTCCTTTCTGTGCCACAAATACTCTAGGAACATTTTTTTCTTGGATGCATTGTGTCTTTTGATTCCATGCCTCCAGGGGTCCTTGCAAGTGTTTCACGTTAAGCCTCAGATATCGCTGCTTGTTCTCCGTGAAACTTTTTGTTTGTTTTGAGATAGGGTCTCACCCTAGTTCAGGGTGGCCACGGACGCACTATGTAGCCCAGGCTGGCCTCATCTGTGAAACTTTTCCAACAAACTCAAGTTAGGGTAATTTCTCTAAAAGGTGTGCATGACTTCTAATACAACAAACTAAACTTCTTTATCAACTTTGTCCTAATTTCCTACTCTGTATTGCCTTTTTGGGCAGTGACTGTCATCTCTGAAAGTCTCCAAGTACTTTCCAGTTTTCTAGCTAATAGTTGCTCCTCAATGAAATTGCTGCTGGTTATAGAAACACCATCCCACGTAGAGTGAAGTGTCTATGCTGGTGAACTGAAAACTCGTGAGGTTGGTACCCTATTTGGGCTCACATGAATCAGCGAATGTCCTTCTGTCCCCTTGGTACAGTCAAGTAGGCAAAAGGCAAAACTTTCCTACAGGCAAGCAGGAAAAAAAGCAAAGGGACCAGATGAAGGAACGTGGCTTACAGAGAAAAGATAATCAGATCGTTGCCCACTATTAGATTGTTAAAATTCATCACTGAGCAGAGTCGGTAAGCAAATTTAAAATGCCTTTTTGAGGGATGCAGCAATAACTTCACCTTTCTATTCAAAGCACAGGAAAGAATTAATCTCTTAAGTATGGGGGAATAAAACATTTGAAGCCCACATTGTTGGGTGTGTTTGAAGGTGGTTGTAAAAAGTAACTACCAAAATGAAACAAAACACATCTGAAGCAGCAGTAGCAGTAACTTCCACTTCAGGAATCCAGAACTTAATAACCATGAACAGAACTTGATAAACAAAGAGTTCTGGAAGGAAGTTTAATCATCATGGAATCTTTTGGTTGGGTTCAATTAACTGTCACTCAGAAACTCTATAAATGCTGAGAGCTTGGATGTTGATCTTAGGCGATGCTTTTGCTTTACCCCCCACCTCAGATGAATTTCAGATGTGGAGCATTTAATCTTGATCTTGCTTTGTAATCACCACTTTAAAAGAAACTTCCTCTTTTTTATCTTTTACCATTGGTTAAATAAAAATAGCAATAGATACAATCTGCACTGAGCAAACAGACCATATATCAATAAGCAAATACTTAGTCTAAACCATTTTCCATGAGATTCATGAAGCATTTCTAATTGAAATTTAACAAGCTTCCACCGGGCAAGCCCTCATCTGCAGCTGTAAAAGGGAAAGTGAATGCTGTATGTACGACATAGAAGCTTTTTAATTCAACTGGAAGAGAGGATGACTGCGAAGTTGTGTGGTGTAATTTTTCAAATTGCTGACATGTCATTGTTTGTTATTTCACATTTATTAAAAACACAAATACCACATTTAACAGAAGAGTAATAAGTCTTTGTTCTAGTTTGACAATTTAATTTTACTAATCATGATAATATATGCTAGCTGGAGTTGGGCATATTTAATACTGGAATGAATGTGTTATGCTCACATTTCAAGGGAATTTTTAAAAGAGTACATTTATCTGTGATACTCAAGACTTTATTGACTTTTGATTTGTATGAGACAGTGCAGGGAGGATGAGTGGAGAATCTATGTGCCTTTCTGAGGAGATTAGTCATTCAACACATTGTGGGTGTGCTAGGCCTGAGTTAAAGCTGACTGAATAAAGAGGTAAAAATATTAGCAAGATCTTTCCTTTGTCTGGACTTTGAGTCATCTTTGTGTACAGTTTTTCTTTGGAGCTTAATGATTGTCTGCAAAAGCAGGGCACACAGCCCATCCTCATTTTACAGATGAAGAAACTGAAGCTTGGAGACAATGTTCTGCCTGAAATCAAAGAAGATGGAGCCGGCGTCTTCTACTTGTCATCAAACGTGTATCGTTTAGTCAACATTCACACAGTCGGTGCCCATCCTGGCTCCTAACTTCTGTTCCAAGTACTGTAGCACAGCTAGAAAAGTCACAATTGTCTTTTGCTGTCAGGGATGAGTGCTAGGTTGAGCTAAAATCGTCCCCCTTGTTTCCCTCCACAGTTCAGGTGGTAAATGAAGGACCAGGAACCTCTGGTAGCAGCGCAGCTGCATAATTTTGCAGAGGTAAGTTACTCGCCAAGTGAGAGCTGAAAGCTAAAACGTGATTATTCATAAAGTGGGTGCAAAGAGATAATAAAGGCGAGTGCAACATACTCCAAATCGGAAACCTTAGTTTTTTTGTTTTATCTAGAACAATCAACTGTAATTTAAAGTTCACCAGGGAACTCTGAGAACTCTTAAGTACTGGCATGAAATAGTTTTAGGAGAGAAGAAAAGAGAAGTGAGGTTTCCCAGAACTCGGGAGGCTGAGGCAGGAGGATCCTTGCGAATATGAGACCAGCTTGGGCTACAAGTGAGCTCAAAGCCAGGCTGAACTGCACAGCAGTGAGACCTTGTCTCAAAAAGACCAGCGAGAGAGACAGAGAGAGAGAGATGATGAAGCAGAGACAGAAAGAGAGAGGCAGACAGACAGAGACACAAGTCCTAACACACTCCCATACATGTGTCTTCCTCTCCGCAGACTGGGAGTTCAGTACCTGACGTTCCTCTCCTGAGCTGTTGGGGTGCTCAGCTCCAAGAGCACCTGGCTACGGGGAAATCTGCAGAGAACCCGTCTCTCAGCACAAGGCAAAGTTCCAAAGTGGCTTTCCCGACCCTGTCCTCCCAGCCAGCCCCGATCAGCTCTAGAAACGTCCACTGACGCTTTTCCGGCCTCCCGGAGGGATCACGGAGAAGCAGGCGCTGCCTGGCGGGCGGCTCTAGGGCCCCAAGACCCCGTGCCGGCGCTGGGAAAGGAGGGCCGCTGCCTCCCGCCTTCGAGGCAGCCCGGCCCCGCGGCTTCACCCCGAAGGCTCCGGGACGGCAGGGGGCGGGCGGCGCGGAGGCCCCGAGCGTCGCCGGATCCTCCCGCGCGGCTCCCACGAGCGCGGGGCGCAGGTGCCGCCTCCCCGACGCCGCGCCCTTCGCGCCCCGCCCGCGCCGGCGCAGGGAGGCGCCTGCCCGGCCGCGCCGCGCCGCACGGGGGTAATGATTGCCCGCGCCCCTGGGGAGCGGGCGGGGGCGCGGGCATAAAGGGGCGCGGCGGGGCCGGCGACGCTCCGCGCAGCATGTCCGCCCGCGCCCCTCCGCGCCGCCCGCGGCCGCTGCTGCCGCTGCCGCTGCCGCTGCTGCTGCTGGCGCTGGGCGGCCGCCGCCTGCGCGCGGAGCCCGGCGACGGCGCGCAGACCTGGGCCCGCTTCGCGCGCGCCCCTGGCCCCGAGGCCGCCGGCCTCCTCCACGACACGTTCCCCGACGGCTTCCGCTGGGCCGTGGGCAGCGCCGCCTACCAGACGGAGGGCGGCTGGCGGCAGCACGGCAAGGGCGCGTCCATCTGGGACACGTTCACCCACCGGGCCCCGGCCGCCCCGTCGCCGTCCTCCCCGGCCACCGGAGACGTGGCCAGCGACGGCTACAACAACGTCTTCCGCGACACCGAGGGGCTGCGCCAGCTGGGGGTCACTCATTACCGCTTCTCCATCTCGTGGGCGCGGGTGTTCCCCAATGGCACCGCGGGCGCCCCCAACCGCGAGGGCCTGCGCTACTACCGGCGCCTGCTGGAGCGGCTGCGGGAGCTGGGCGTGCAGCCCGTGGTCACCCTGTACCACTGGGACCTGCCCCAGCGCCTCCAGGACGTCTACGGCGGCTGGGCCAACCGTGCCCTGGCCGACCACTTCAGGGACTATGCCGAGCTCTGCTTCCGCCACTTTGGCAGCCAAGTCAAATACTGGATCACCATCGACAACCCCTACGTGGTGGCCTGGCACGGCTACGCCACTGGGCGCCTGGCCCCGGGAGTCCGGGGCAGCCCGCGCCTAGGGTACCTGGTGGCGCACAACCTTCTTCTGGTGAGTGCAAGGGGCCAGGCAGAGGGCCACCTGGGGAGAGAGGACCTCGGAGGTACCAGGGGCTAGAGGAGCCCCGAATCTCTACCTCACAGGAGGCCTCCCTGGAACGCACTAGGGGTCACCCGGGACTCACGCTTCCCTGGGGACCCGGCAGCCCGGGCTTCCCTGGGAAGACGTGAAGTTAGGAGCCAGAAGGAAGTTCTGTCACTTGGACAACAGTTGTAAGAGGAAATAGGAATCAGTTTCCCCAGTGAGGAAAAGGAACTTTTCCCCCTCTGGATGTTGAGGAATTCCTAGAGGTGTGGGTGGCTGCAGGGAGAAAATGAGGGAGGTGAGTGAAAGAAACCAGCTTGTTGGAGAGCCCGTAGTGTTGATCCAGTAAGACCTGCCTTGCTTGTGGGCACAAGGTCAAGGTCGTGCTGCACCAAATTCAAAGATGTCACAAACCCCATCGCCTAAGGGTCTGGTTTACACAGCGCTTGGAGATGATTCCTGCGGCAGAGTTGAAAACTCTTTCCACCAACTTTACCAAACCAGCGCTCTGCAGATTACCCAGTTTTAACACTGGGCATATAAATAGCACATGGTAGGGTGGTATAGATGGTAGATCTGCAGCATGTGTATTTTCACATTCTCTAGTGGAAAGGGTTCCCCACTGATTAAGATTATTAGCATGACACAAGTACTTTGAACACCCTTGTGAAAAGGTCTACATTTTGACAGCAGGAAATACTGGTGTGTCATGATAAAAGTGTCTCTTGGTTAATGTCTTCTCCCTATTTTCTGCTCAGTATTTAGACCCCCAGTGGTTTAGGGTTTATTTATAAATATCAGTTACTGGTATACTTTATGTCATGTTTTGTATCACGATAGAATATTTTATATACATGTGGAAGCATTTTAATAAAAGTGTGTAGATGTTTACCTTTCAGCACCCTATTTTGGAGACTTGTGAACCTACTCCAAGACATTTTAAAATTTAGTGTCATGATGATGCATGTTCAAGATTAAAACCGGTTCTAACCACTTACAATTAAAGTTGTAGATAATTGAGGGTAGCAGTGCTGGGCTTTTGAGTTGATTCAGTGCCCTGAGCTGTTATAATGCAGTAATGGCTAAACCTTCACAAAACCCCTTGATTACCATTGGTCATGCAATAATGTTGAATTTGTTAGACAAATTGTGATTTTAGTGACTCCTTAGTGATATATATCTTTTCATCAGTACTTTCTAGCAATAATTGTTGAATTTTTTTAGTCCGGACAATCTTTTTAAGGAACCTACAAACCCTAAGTATTCTCAGTGGCTGGTGGTAGAAAACTATGGGAAGAACCATCTTAACTTTGAGGGTTCAGTTCATACTAGAAACAAATAAGGCACTCGTGGACCAGCTGGTGGATCTGATAGACCATTCCTGTAAAATCACTGCTTGAGATTTACATCACACAAGTTCTGTTTTTAGTGTGTACAGTAGGCATGTACACAAAAGTACTCAATTGTTTGTATAGTGAGAAATGGCCATTTTATTTATAACATAAGTTATTGTGTGAAACTCTGTTACTTTGGTATTTTAAATCACACTTTAGATTCATATATCCACTGTTGGTCTTGTGGTTAACCTTTCAGTTATATTTTTGAGAAACTACACAAGAAATTTGCCAAGCGCTAACCATCCTTTCTAGAAATACAGTGGACTTTGTATTCATAAGAAATTAGTGACTGGTGTGTACTTGCCTTGGTTTTGCTGATGTTGCACACAAATGTTAGTTGCTGTCAAATATTAATTTTGCTTTTATATTTCCTTGGATTTGGAATTTAGTCATTTTTGTATGTTATTTAAAGTTGCCATTATGTAAAGCTGTATCTTAAATTCATTTGGCTGGACAAGATTCTTTCATTCTGTTTCCAGTGCTGTTTCTTGGAGTTTGTGGGAAGTTGGGGCACAGTAAAATTTTGACCTTTATCTGAAAAAGAGGAAAAAAAATCTGCAGGTTTTGCTAGTAGGATATTTCCAGTGGGGCTTAGGTGTTGCTCTCTTGCTGAGTTAGGGACTCCTGAACGCTTAGCATAAGATTTACATTTGTGTAAGCAATGCTGGTGAAGGATAAGGCAGTCAGCATCCCTAACTCATGTTCCACTAATTTACAAATGGCTAAAAAGGCCTCTGGGGAGAAAAGACATTTGAACTCTCCAGATTCCAGATCTGATTGGAGGGCAGGAAGCAGAGCAAACTGCAGGACAAAGAATGGGAAACCCTGCTCACAAAGGAGGTTTCAGGAATCTTTGTGGGTTGATAGTGTGGTCATGAGTCTTGACAAAAATTGTGCCTGTGTGTGTGTGTGTGTGTGTGTGTGTGTGTGTGTG
>PVJX010050972.1:0-10472 GCA_004027295.1 Dolichotis patagonum | reverse complement strand
CCTTCCTTCCTTCCTTCCTTCCTTCCTTCCTCCCTCCTTTTTTGTGTCTGTGAGACATGGTGCATACACAATACCTGGTTTTGAATGAGATAACAAGCATAACAGAATGGAGTTGGTTACCTGAGGGTAGGCAAGAATAACACGCATAAGATTGTTCCCAAAGAGCAGGCCTGCTGAAAAGAGCAGCTGGGACCTCCGTCTTTAGGGGCCTAGCATTCAGCACAAGTGCCCTATGATGTTAAATCATCTACTGTAGTGACTAACACCATCCAGATCCCAGGGGAACACCTTTCTATGTCTCATCTTCTTGTGCAAAAGATAACTAAGTCCAAATGCCATAAAGAAATGCACATCTCGTTATTGGCCAATAAAAATCCAGGCCACTGCACTAAGTTGGAATTTCAGGTATACAATGGATAATTTTAGTCTGTGTGTGTCCCAAGTATACTGTAATTTATATGTCAACTTGCTGCTCTCTGGAGATGAACACAGATTAAAGGAGGCAAAAGAAGGAGTAAATTAATGAATTGTCCCTTCTTTTTCCAGATTTCTTGGCCACAGTCTGTTGACACTCGGTGATGAGTTATCATTTTTTTAATAGTTCCATGCATCTACATCCTTTTTACTCTTTGAGTTCTAGTTTGTGGCTTTGGAAATATTGATGAATCAGTGAATTATCCTGGTGTTTCAACAGATGCTCGTGATAGCTGAAAAATATTTTGCAACATTACACCAACTGTTATTGTTCTTTACTTTGTATATGAACAGGTTTGATGTAATATGCACAAAGCATATTTTCTTAGATATTTACGTATTACTTAAGTAGCATAAAAATAGTAAAAATAGCAATACAGGTAAAATTATTCTATAGGACAAAGTTAAAATATTTTGTAACATTTTCAATTTGAACAAAATTTGTAAAAAAAATCATGCTTCTAAATTGGACTGCTGTAAGAGTTATAGATAATGTAGCTTTTTACTCCTTGAACAGTTTATCTTTGAAATGAATATTAATAAAAAATCATCTCAGTTGACATTTGCATCAGTGAAATGTAATTTATGTGATAGTTTTGTATTTAAAATGAAAACAAAGAAATTTTATGGACTAAGTATATTTAATTAATTATGTAGGTTTTTATTTTATTATTCTACCAAAAATGCTGACGTAGCAGCAGAAGACCTAGACATAATTATTAATTACTGTATTCTAATTATGTTGTTATTAGATTTTTGTTGGCAATCATTTAAAAACCATAACTTCACGTATTATCTTATAATATAAAGGTATATTTGAAAAGGCAAGAGAACAAAGCATATTTTATTGATCAGTTTGTTAATTAGATTTATAACATACAAATTTTTAGAGAAAGGCAAAGGGATGCTTCCAAGCTTTCCTGAGGCCCTTAAGGGTAGAGGAACCATGCTGCACTTTCTGGCCAGCATTGTGTCTTCTCTCTCAAACTCTGGTGACTACTGGGAAACTCATCTGGAGCCCCTGGAAGTGAATTGCACCAATTTTCCTGGCACATTCCTGCAGGGAGGTGTGAAGTCACCTGTTCGTAGGTTGTAGGTCTGCTAACAAAGCACTGAGGACTTGGGGCGCTTAAACATCAGAATGTGTTGTCACACAGCTCTAGAGGCTGGAAATCTGGAATCAAGGCATTGCCTAGGTGGGTTTCTTCTATAGCTGTGAGGCCAGGTTGTGCTCTGGCTTCTGCTGGCTAACTGACAATTTTGGGTATTTTTTAATCTTATAAATGTTTGACCTTGACGGCCAATTATACGCTCAATTGGTGGTCTCCTAATGTGACCATCTCCTTATTTAAATTTCCCATTTAAATAAAGATGAATTATGGATTAGGGGTCCATTGTGATGATCTCATTTTAACATATTACAAAGATCTTATTTCCTAGTAGGATTACATTCTGAACCACAGAAATTTGGTGGTGGGGAGTGAAGCGAATCCCATGACAACACTTAACCTTGTTCAGTGGCTGAAATTTTAGGTGATGGTCTTTGGACCTCATTTTGTTGTAGAATTGAGCATGGGATTGCGGGGGAGGAACTGAGGTCAGATCAGGCACAGGAAGAGGCTACTGAATTACCACATGTTTAATAACTAAAAATCAATTTTTAATTTTACATTTTGACCAAGGGTAGTGAGAGGGTAGGAATCTGTCAACATGTCCCAACCTCCAATGTTCCTGGTGTCCAGTGCCAGTACTGTCCTGCCATGTATAAAGTGCAGCATGTCCTCTACTTGCTACTCCTTGGCAGAGTCATGATTTTCTCTTCAGAGGAAGAGTCAGAGGGAAGAAAGCCCTAAGGAGATGTTATTTTATAAGGATATATTATTTTAAAACTTAATTGTATTTAGTTTAGGTCACATTAATACTAAACATAAAAATAGCATTCATTAAACAAGCTTCTGTTTCCCAGATTAAATAGATGAGATTGGAATGTATCATAGTGTATATTAATTATTCCCTGATGGATATCAGAAACATGTAAAAGATTCTGAGAGAGAAACTCAAAGTTAAATCATTTAGCTATCCACTCTTTTTAAGGATCTTGAGAGTGAATGGAACATGCCCACAATATAGGATTAGTGTATGTGTTAGGTTAGGTAGATTTTTGTTACTATTAAAAAAAGTGAGATAACTGGTTTATGATGAAAAAAGACTTATTATGGCTCGTAATTTTGGAGCTTTCAGTAAGATGGGTTGGCGCCATTTTTTGGGTATGTGGCAGGGCAGCATATCATGGTGGTGGCAGTGGCAGGGCAGCTATGAAGCAGAACTGTTCACTTCCTGGCCAGAAAACAGAAGGAAGAGGAAGGTATGGGAGTCCAACAGTTCCCTAGGATCACACCACCAGTGGCCTAAGGACCTCACACTAGACTCATCCTAGTGGGTGGGTGGTTTCACCACTTCCCAATATCCCTACTCTGTAGATCAAGCACTTACCACATGGATCTCTGGGGAATACTCAACATCCAAACTTTCACAGTTGGCAAAGCCAACTTGGCTCTCAGAGGCTGGTAAATATTTTTGGACTGGAGAAACATAAGTTAAATCTGGTAATTGCCTATGTTTGTGATACCTAAGTCTGCAAATTTCAAAGTATTCATCTGTGCTGTTAGGTAAACACCGCAGTTATGCTGTGGTCATCTTCCTGCTTTGACCAGGAGGAAAATGATTGCCTGTGAGTTTTCGCTCATTAAATCTACTTGAGATTTGTTTCAGCACTTCCACCCTTTCCCATGTGTGGGCATAACTTCTGAATATAGTAGTCCCCTCTCATTCATGAGAGATATAATCCAAGATGTTCCATGGATACTTGATTCTTGACAGTACCAGATACTAGGCTATTATGGTTTTTCCTGTATGTACACATCTATAGTAAGACTTCATTTATAAATTATTCACAGTAAAAGATTAACAATAATAATAAATAAGACAGTTATGCTAAACATGATAAATTGAGTTAAAAGTTACTTAAAACTCATGAATTGCTTTTTCTTGGAATTTTCCATTTACCATTTTTGGACTACAATTAACTGCAGGCAACTAAAACACCAGAAAATGAAACTGGATAGGAGAGGTGGTTCTATACCTAATTAAGAGGTCCCTGAGGTGTTGGCTTCTAAATTTGTTGTGTTTTGCTTGGTGTTAGGGATGTAGATGGTAAATATCACATCATTTTTGGTGGAACCTGCATACCTGGAAAATACACACCTTTTAGATGATTGTTATTTCCTACAAGAAGATGGGTAAACACTTTCTGGATGGAGTATCGGGATCTGATTTGAATCCTGTTTTGTGGCCATTTTGGTTACACGTAGAAGAGCCTGAGGATGAGGCAGGAAGGGAAGGTGGGGGCCCATTGGAGCAGCCAGAATGCCATAGTCAGTCATGTCTTTGTGGTAAATGCTTTTGTGGGAATAATTCCCAAGTCTCTTGTGTTGCTGCTCCTATTAAGAAAAGAGCACTAAGTGTCCTTCTGTCTGGATTGTCTTTCTAAGGCTGTCAGTATGGTGAACAACCTTAACTGATAGGATTACACAGTATCTCCCGATGAAGCAAAAGGCTGGCAAATTTGCTTAGAGCCCTGCATGGATATTTGCATTTCCTAAGCTCAAGATTCCTCATGGTCATACAAACTCACTAAGCATGGGCATCCACCTGGGCCCCTCCTCATCACCTGTGCAGGGACAAGGGCAAAGGGAGCCAGTGTAGACATGAAGCTTGTCCTGCTAGCTGCACTGTGAGTAATAAAGTTTCTTGTCTGTGATCTGGGAGTCCTGTGATTTCTCCCAACAACCATGAAACTGTGGCAGGCCCACTTATTTGCTTGAACACAGGCAAAAAGTGTCAGACTTGTCACAGTTCTTGACAATGCTCCACGTGTAACATTTTTCTTTCAGTAAATGGCAGAGTTTTTAGACAGGGGCCTGGTTTTTCATTTTAGTGTCTCCATTCCTAGTAGCGAATAGATTCACAGCACAGTTTATCGTTGAGCTGAAATATATTGGACTGGCTTGTTTTCAACTCAAATTTTTCTTCCTAGCTAATTCAAACCTGCATTACTTGCATTGACCTCAGCCGAGGAGGGGGCAGGATAGGCTGGTGGAGAGGAAGAGTAGCCTGGATATCTTGATTTCTTTGGCATGTTGCTCCCATGTTTCTCCTTTCCAACTACCTATTTTTCTGAGTAAACTATCTCTAACCCTATGTTCTCTACAGAAATTCATGTCACAAATGACAAGCCATCAATGCACGAAACATAACATTATCACGTTCTGATATGTGTGGGGACTGGACATTGTGAACAAAAATGTCACAGTGCAAGGTGTCAGGAGAACCTCCCCCATGCAGGAGGGGAGTCCGTCCTTCCTCAGGGGAAGGGAAGCAGGGATGGTGAAGACAGAATCAGGGAACAGTCCTGCAATGGAGGCGGGAAAATGACCAGAGAACTATTTGACAGCAGAGCCCTGGGCTATGGGAAGGAAGTTGCTGTCACTCTAGCTCTTGCTCTAGGATCTGTACCAACTGCCCAAGGCAATGAGAGAAATGGGGCTAGGTGTGCGTAGACAGGGTAGTACCCGTGGTCATCTCCCTGTCCCAGTGTGACTCAGTGTATCTCTATGCCATCCTCTTAGTTACCAACCCTTTGGCCCCTCACTTCTGACATGAGTTCCTATGCATCCTTCAGAATCCCAGGCTCTGTGAAACAAACCTAACTCTCTTTTCATTGGCAGTTATCTCCTGATCTGATGGCCTCATATATAAATAGTAATGAAGCCAACATTGTAACAACACTGCCCTCACAACAAACATATAATTAGCTTGTGTTGGGTCTTGGTGGAGAATTTTGCTTGGTTTTGTTAAAGAAAATACATTTAAGGTTTGGGAAAGTATTCTTTGTTTCCATTTTTAGTAGTAAATTGTAAAAATAGAGCAGGACAGGTTTCAAGATGTTCTGCCTATCCACAGAAGAATGGTAGAAAACGATTATGAAACTTTTATATCCCAGAAAACAGTTGTTCCCTCCTGTCCATGGTTTCAGTTACTTGCTGTCAGCTCTGGTCTAAAAATATTAAATACGGTATTCCAGAAAGAAGCAAGCATTAATTGTTTTCAATTGCATGTCATTCTGAGTAGTATGATGGAATCTCCAACTGTCTCACTCTGTGCATCCTGGATATGAATCACTCTGCTATGCAGGATGCAGGCTGTACAGACAACCTGGGTTTAGTCACCGAGTAGCTGTCTGGGTTGTCAGATTGATTGCTGTGGTATGGTTGTGCCTCTCTTCAAGCATCCTTATTTCCCTTAGCGATGGCTCCCAAACACCAAAGTAGTGATGCTAAGCATTTAAATGTGTCAAATGAAGCTGTTTCCTTTAAGCAAAAGAAATGGAATGTATATTTATATCATATATTTTATTCTAGAAATGAGAGAGAGAGAGAGAGAAAGCAGAAGAGAGACAAATAGGAAGTAGGGACAAGATTGCATATTTCTCCAAATTACAAATTCCAATTAAAAAATATTTCTATATATATGCTAATTGGTTTCATTTGTACTACAAGTTTATTTTAGCTTGTTGAAAAGAAAGTTCTGTGTTATTACCTGTTTTTTGTGAATCTTTTTGTTTTATGTCTTGTACTCTGCATAACTGCCTTGAAGATAATGTTATGTACAGGGTAACAACTATTGTTACTCTCTTATTAATTGATTATGAAATTTTGTTTCATTTTTTCATAAAATTAAAAGATAAAAATTACAGGAGTACATAGCATAAGTATATATGTATAGGAAAACATAGTTAAAATATTTATAGTTAAAACACTGGGGTATTAGAACAGATCTGCACAGACTGAGGGGCAGCTAGTCTGGTGTGGAACTGGTAATGAGACTGAGAATTATAGGGACTGATGTGGAGGGATTTTCCTATATTTTTATCAAGAGAAAAAAGCAAGATGCAGAGAAGCTCTGTGTATCATCTTCATTTTCATAGAAAACGATGATATAGAAATATATGTGTATGTGCGCATAAAATTTTACATACATGAAGAAGAACGTGGACAGATGAAAGCTGTGTTATTGGGATGAGTGATTATTGACAGATAATCTGATAATGGAGAGACAGAGAAGAGGGGAAAGAGAGGAGGCCAGGAACATGGGGAAAGAAACTGCAATAAAGTCTCATATCTGCATAATCACACTTAGTTATGTATATTACGTTTTGTGTGATACTGTGTATAACTACATATTAATGCTTCAAATTCAGTGGCTCTGTCTTTTAGTAGAAATTTTGTTCTACAACTCAATATATTTTAATGTTTTATATGATTTTCTTTTAAACAGAAGTGAAGGTATATTGGCCCTCTACCTTTTGAGACTATGGAAGCAGAATATCTTTTCAAAATTTGTTTCAATTGATGCATAATAATTATATATATTTTTTGAGTACAGTGATATATATATTATATATACACATATATATATTCTTTTTTTAAAAATTTTATTTAAAGAGAAAAAAAAACAAAACAGAATAAAGGGTAGCAACAATACAGAATTCTAAGAAAAAAGGAAAAGACCAAAAAAAACCCACTAAGAAATCAGTACTTGACAAATTACATACTGACATCTTGGAAATAATTGTTCAAATTATAAAATTAAAACATGCAAAGTATACATTCAAACAGTGACACTGTGAACAGTTCTGCTCAACAATCTGACAAACACAGCAATATGGTCATCCATCTTACCCACTCAAACATACATGCAATTATATCAAAAGGGTAAAATTAAACACAACAAAAAAGAACAAAGCGGGTCACAAGAGAGCAATGTAAGAGACATAAATTTCAAAGCTAGGCAATTGGCGATATTCACTCTTGTTTTCTTCCAAATAGTTGTCCATATTGTCACATACAGGGAATTCACATGAAACAACATAGTATGGAACTGATCTAAGCAGGACAAGGAGGGCATTTCAGGTCTTAAGACCAGACAATAGGGAAGCCGAGAATGGCTGTCATAGTGTCTCTCATTCTCTTCAAAACAGCTGTCTATACCTTCATGTGTGTTGAACTTAAACAAAACAAAAAAACCAAAATCACTTTGAACAAAGAATGATAGTATTGTTGGATTTCACATAGTGACATTACGGAGTCAGCACTGGGTACTGTAGTGTCTCTTTTTCTTCAAAATAGTTGTTCATTTCAACATGCATTATATAGTTGGTTCTTGTAAACTGTTTAAAGCTCTACACATGCATGAGTTTCTACATGTATATCTATCCTTTCTGTATTAGAGGTAAAAACAAAACAAAGCAAGACAAAACAAAATAATTCCTAGAAAAGCATGAAGCAAAAAGTCATATAAAACCACAATACAAGGTGATCTACAATGGTTACCATGATGTCTCTGCAGTATATAACAACATTAATAAAAACAAAGCATTGGAGATATTATAAGACTTCAAAAGCAGGCGGTAATCAAAACAGAGTGGGTATCTTAGTGAATCTTGTCATCTTCAGTGTAGTTGCCTATATTCTTAGACTTGCTGTTATCAATCATAACAGATTTGAATAAAATCAGTCAATACAAGATAGCACTCTAACAAACCAGATTCAAATAAGATCAGTCATAATAAGACAGTATAAGTTATACAGGGCTTCTGATTAATTTGATATGAAATTAAGGATGATTGCCATATTATGTCCTCTTATTTTTGGGATAGATGACCTTGTCCTCAAGTCTAGTGTAAGTAAACTAAATGGAGCAGCATGTAATCCATCCAAGCAGAGTGATGAGAATAATGTATATTTTAAATCTTGTTACCTCATTAACAATATCCTCTGCCTTCCTTTTTTAGACAATTCCTCCCCTTTCACTCCCATAGGGTGCACTGCTTATTTTGGGTCCCATTGCCTCCTTATATAGAGCATCTCAGTGGACCCTATCTCCTGATCTACTCTGCCTGTGTTTCTCTCTGTTAGTATTTCGAGGCCCTCTATACTAGAGATTATAGCCAATATTCTTTGCCTCACTTCTGCTATTCTATTTTTCTGCCATTGGTAGTCTATTTTTCTCTTCCACTCCACTGTCTGCCCCATTCACTGAGGCCTCTCTGCCACTGTTCCTAAAATGCTGGTATTCTTTTTCTCTCTTTCTAAAATTTCCTTTAGTATTTTTTGTAGGGTTGGACTGGTGGTCACAAATTCTCCCAGTTCCTCTTTGTCATGGAGGCATCTTGCCTCTCCATTGATTTCTAGACAGAGTTTTGCAGGATACATCAATCTGGGCTGGAGATTGTTCTCTTTCAGTGCTTGAATTACTTTACTCCAAGCTCTTCTTGACCTGATGGTCTGTGTCGAGAAGTCTGCTGTGATTTTGATGGGTTTTCCTTTATAGGTGATCTGTTTCTTTTCTCTGATGGCTTTTAATATTCTATTCTTATATTGAATTTCTGGGATCTTGATTATTACGTTTCTGGGTGTAGCTCTGTTTTGGTTATAGGTGGCTGGAGTTCTGTATGCTTCACACCGCTGCATATCACTTCCTTTTTCTATGTTTGGGAAGTTTTCCTTAAGAATTTCTGTGAATAGACTTTGCAGTTCTTCTGCTTTGACTCCTGCTTCTTCATTCACATGCTTTATTCTTAAGTTATAGATCCTCTTGTCATCCTCTAGCCTTTGTATGGTTACTGCCTGTTCCCTTGTTATTTTTAAGAGATCTTCCCTTTCATGATCACACATTGCAAGCCTGTGTTCAACTTTTGATAGTCTATCTTTGGTTTCTTTCAGGCAGTTTTGCCAGCTTTCTATGGAGTCTTTAGTTTGCTGGTAATCTCTTTGAATCTGCTTTATGAACTCTAGAGTTTTTTTATATTCTTCATTGAATGTTTCTCTCCTTTTGTGTTCCTCCATTCTTCTGTCTGTGTCTTCTTGAGAGATGCCTAGCCTTTCTTTTATTAATCTACTTATCTCTTGTTTAACTTGAATTACTATTTCAGTTTTGATCTCATTTACGAGGTCCGGAAGATATCTCTTTATGTCCACTGATGCTGTGTTTGATGCTTCATGTTTGCTGCCCTCAATCTCTTTTATATTTATCTCTCCTGGATCAATATTCTCAGGGTTGGGGGCTGGGGGGCTGGGGGGCTTTTTCTTATTTCTCCCTCTCGTCATGTTTTTGGTTCCTTCCATACAATTGTATAGTGTAATTCCCAGCCCCTTTTCTTGTTGTTTAGAGTTCTTCTGGAGCACGTAGGCTAGGGGCTTCTGCCCTCTGCCGTCCAGTATCAGAGAGTGAAGTGCAAGCAAGGGTAGTATACGCTGGCTCCTCCCCTCTGGGCCAGTCGACCTTTGTGGGCCTTCACTGCGTCCGTGTGTGCCACCCTCGGGGAACCAATTGATTTGTGAGGACCCACTGGGTCCCAGCCCGGTCCAAGCAGATTCCACCAATCTTCTCTGCGAGGGGAGCAACCAACTGAAGCCGCTTCCTTACAGAGCCAGGGCTTTCCTGCCCAACTCCAATATGTCGTATAGTCAGTTGCCTCTTTCCTGCGGGAGGGTCCCATTCCCATCACTCACCGTGTGTTGATGTTGGTCCCCAAGAACTACTGAGCATCCCGACCTCTGACCTCAGTGCGGCTGCAGCGCAAATTCACGGTGCCTCTGGGTGGGTCGCGGGCAGGGCAGATTACAGGCAAGCTGTGCGCAGGGCTGTTCAGTTCCACGCTCCGCCGCTCAAGCAAGTGGCTTCGGCGTGGGTTCGGTCACTCAAGTCGATCTCAGGCACGAATTCAGGGGGCTTGACCATAGTGCAGTGCTTGCCGATCTTAGCTACTCTGATGGTAGCCCCGAGACCTCGTATTCAAGCAGTTTCTTTCCCTTCAGTTTCTTCCTGGGTTGAGAGAGTCCATCTCCCTCTGTTTGGATCTCTCCAGGGTGTTCTAT